>JAOTRI020098075.1:0-14571 GCA_028564885.2 Zoanthus sanctaehelenae | reverse complement strand
AGTCAATTTGAAAGGAGTGGCACAGAGGGACCACGCTACTCTTTATATATTAACTCATTTACATATTTACAATTCCCAAGGGTACTAATTACAATATTTAAATGACTTCAAATAGTAAATTACTATTCAAATTCAGTCAAGCAAATGCAGAAGCAAACTTAAAAAAATGCGAAAATAGAAAAGAGCGAAATGGCATAAGCGGAAAATGTGAAAAGTCGAAGGACTAAAATGAGAACACAGTATACCTCTTTAAGAAAATAAACTTGTTTTAAGCATGGACAAAAAAGAGAATACTTGGTGCTTTCTTAATTTCATCATTTAAAGAATTGAATAACTTGGAGATTTTTTTAATATTTGTTCTACAAGGTAAGCGGAAAGAGTTTTTGTTTGTAGTATTATAAAAGTGTTCCTGTTCGTTTGTAGCAAACATGGTATTGAAACTCTCAGGAAGAAAACCTTTCTGATATAAAAACGTTAATTTGCATGATTGAAGATTGATAATGTTTTCAAATTTTAGTAATTAAACAACAACATTATGCACCCTTCTCATCAGACAATGAATCTACGATGCTCAATATTCCCTCTCCAAGAGGTGGAGCGCCCGGTGGAGGAGGAGGTAGAGATCGATGGTGATGAACACCGCCACGACGAAATGATGATGACATGCAACGTACTTTAGAACGATTATGTGAAGAGGAAAATCAGCGATTACAAGAACGTAATATTCATGCTGTGATCCACACCAATACCATTACCACGTCTATAAAGATAACCGATTACACCAAACCCGACGTATATTCACACGAACTGCTGGTGGAAGCACTGTGGATCGAACAAGACGAGGTCGCGGATGTGGTTGTGGTCGAGCAGCAGCATCATAAAAACTGAAAACTCTTTCTTTAACCATTATCACTTTTATTGGTGGTGTCATTGCCGAAACTATCAACGTTTTTGTCATATTCATTGTCATGAATGTAGGTGCTTTCCTAAGCTTGTGCATAGGAACCAATGTGGCTCCTTTGGTAAACAATGTATGCGTCTTGGCCGTTTTGAGTCGGGTATCCATGATCCTCAAAGGCATCACAGATTTTCGTAATTACGAATTCAAACTCCAATTGAGCGGTGTGACCTACACTTCCTATGCTAAATGTTTAACCACATTCAATCAAAACGAATTAGTATGGACGCATCAAATGATGATCGATTTGGCACCCATCATTCCAGATCATATACGAAAAGCCTATACCTCTCAGAAAGAATGTTTTGTGGATAATATAAAAGGCACTCCCTTAACCCAGGATACAACTATAAAAGATGCAACGACGTCGACGCCGCATCAGTTCACGGAAACGACGACAACGGCCTATTAAACATTACAACACGGTGTTGTACCCAAAGGAGGTACTCAATCGTTTCAACGACCTCATCAAATTGGAGGTAACTTCTTTGAAGATATCGGGCGCTTTACTCAAGGAGTTTGGAATCAAACGTTGGAAAAATTTAACAGTACTCAAGCTATAAAATAACTCGACGACGTGTAGTACGACGTAAAAGACGCTGAATACAGCGAGGAAGGGGATTACGATGGTGTAGGAGCTATTGCAGGTGCTTTGAGTTTTTTACCATTGCTTATGGGAAAATAGACAATAAATATGTCGCGACGACGTAAACAACAGATTGAACATGGTTTTGCTACATTAGTACGATCACAACCTCGTCTCTTATGTAGTTTTGGACCACGATTAAGCACTTTGACACGTGGTGTCCGGGAAGGAAGGTAGGGATTGATTCCTTCGGCTCCCAAAACAGCTCGACGTCTTGGCAAAACAGCACGTGAACTTCCTACCAATAAAATTTGGAACGTGCAGGAAAAGCTGCGGCCATTGCTGCAGGAACTGGTGCTGTGACAGGAGCTGCTCAACACGCTGAACGGGGTATATTAGGTAAATGTTTCCAAGTGATCGTCTTGAACAAGCCCCGTTCATCGAAAGTCTCGTGCAAGCTAGTAGCCGGCCTCGAGTACGTCAACAATTACTTCAACACGCTAACAAAGATCAAAACAACGCTCTCAGTGAAGTGGAACTCAGTACCCCTCGAAACAATGTACCTGTGGACCCACCCTTGATGGCACGCTTACGCCGTTATAAAAAGCCCTTGCGTGAGCTTGGAAACCGTAAATCCTCTGTACTTAAACGTAAGAACGTTTTATAACAGCAAAACGGAAAAGGATTTTGGTTAGGGGTACGTGATTTCTGCCATTGCCTTCATGGAGAAAATGCTCATCATTCCCAAAAAAAGAAGCGCTCAAAGACATTGATTTTTATAAAGGAAAATTAACAGACAATGCCTGGTTGACCCGTGCAGGAGAACTGGCTGCCAAAACGAAACGAATCTTAAAAGACCCCACCTTAACCGATGAACAAATTGTGCAACAGATCAAACCCGTGTCCCAACAATTACTGCAAGTCAACAAAAAGTTACGACAGATTCCACACGTGGGAGGAGGTGGTGGGGGAGAAGATGACGAGGAAGATAGGGATCTGGTGACTACCAATATCGAAAAACGGTTGAAACGTCTTGCTTAGAATGTGACACCCCGACCCGAAACTCGACGAACAATCCCACACCGATCGTCGCCAGTAACCCCCCGCTCTCCTCTTTTGAACCCCACCCCCTACTTTTGCAACACCTACTACTTATCGTGCCCTGGAAAAGGATTTGATTAATTTTGATAAAGAAGAGAAACCTCAGAAAACTACTTTGAGGAGTAGTACTTTAGATGGGGCCTTAAAAGGATTAACAGGTGAAAAACCTAAGAAAAAGAAGAAAGCAACACGTCCCCTGGCTTTTACACCACCCACTACCCGTTCCAAGACCCAGGGTATAAAACGAGGATAATTGCTTGATTTTAATTTTATCATGGTGAGACAACACCGAAAAACGAATTGAACCTTGAAAAGAAGGCAACGACAGAAAGGTAAAGCGGTCGACATTCAAAAAGTATTGAGTAAACCAGGCATCAAATGGCACGCTCCAAGCTATCAGTTTTTAGGACCCGACACAAAACTAGAGAAACGTTTGAGATAAGGGGATCAAGGCTGGAATCGTTTGGATCGTATTGCCCACCGACACGAATTGGACTATAACCAAGCCAAGAGCTTGAAAGATAAACATCGAGCTGATCGCAAGATGATTCTAGGCATTGAACTTTACCCGGAAACAAATCGCTGACAGAACATGCTATCAAGAAAATCATGCAAGCTAAAGTCAGACTGAAACTCTGAACATTTTATTCTACAATGTACAGATATCTATCCTTAAAGGAAATCCAGACAGAAAATATATTAGGCTTTAGAATTTAAAGTAGTTTAAAACACCAAACATGTTATAGATAAGAAAAGTTAACCTCCCAAGCGAAAACAATCAGGAAAGGGCCAACTAGGTTCTATACCAATATGAAAACCTTCTCCTAAACTTTCACATAGTGTAGAACACAAGCGTCTATGATCTGCTAAAGTAAAATTTAGAATAACACCCGTTTTACAAAAATATAAACGTTCAGGCCAAGTCTCAGGATCAATGGGTTCGGTACACCATTCTTTTTCTAAAACATCAATATAGGTTTCAACATTATCACTATAATGAACCGTTCTCCATCCTATATGGGTGGGGTGACAATGTTTTATGGTATCGGTGCAATCTATACCATATGTATCCTCAGTACTGGCTTGTATCCACACCACCTACAAAAAATCCAGACTAGTGTTGTTTGTTTTGTTATATATAATAAAAGCTATTTACAAGTACTGCGTGTGATCTTTTATTTACACTTTAAAGGGGATAATATTCAGGAGGAAGGTGTATAATTTGCCTCTTAGTTTTTAAACATCTTTGAGGAAGGGTACAAAAATACCGAGGGTCTAGGGTGCCTTTATGAAGAATACCTAATGTCTAGGATACCAGTAATGTCCATAAGCACTCATTTCTTCAGTGTAATAAACCACAAGTCTACCCTGATTAAAGTAATAACCACGGCCATATCGACCAAGGTAATGAAAAGCAGGAGAAATTCGAGCAGGACCGCATAAACAATATTGATCAAGACCGAGTGGAATAGTGGAGAGACGAATTTGGCCAAGATAGTATTTTATCTCCTAAAAATTCCTTTGGGCCGAATCCCACAGTGTTTGAAACAGACAGAATATTTTTATAAGGCGTCTTAACAAGGAATCCTCTATGTGCATACATTGCCTCCCAATCCAAACTTTAACTTACCGTGCCATGTTTGGAACACTTTGGGAGAGTTGCCATCTCGGTATGAAGTTTTGCCAGGCGGCGACCATATGCCCGTGCTCGTTTCATTTGTATCTCTGGTTGAAACACCTGCAAAAGTTTTTCCTTCTCTTGGGGGGCCAAATAGTTACTGATAAACTCCCAGAGACTTAAATAGGGCAAGTCCTGAAACATTACTGCAAGAAAAAAAAACAGGTTCTTAGGATGTTTCAGCAACAATACATCAAAACATTTTTTTTCGGCTCACATTTTACTTTACCATCCACCATCTTCTGTCTCCAGTTAAACCCTGAGCATGCATGGATGGTCCTTTCATCCGCTACAAAAGACAAATACATGATGTAATACATGATAAGGAATCAATATTCCTTTTGAACGTATCACTACCTACATTTCCGTTTTTTGAAGACAGGTTCGGCTGTAGATGGTTTGGTTTCTTCTTCTTCCATTTCCTCCTCCTCATTCACCAGTTCACCTAACAGGAAAAAGCAAATTGAATCACACGACTCCAATAATGACACTCTAATTCTACTTACATTTTCGCTGGACTGTAGCTCCAGCCAAGACCATCAACTGGAGGGGTTCCTTCGGCGGTGGTGGTAATGCATGATCCGCTTTCCATGCGGCTGCCACTGCACAAACCAGGAGTGCAAAATAACTCCACTCGCTTGGGTCGACGGCTGTGCGATCTCCCTCATTGCTCACTGCCTCGCAGTACATACAGAAATGAGTATTTCTTTCCATCTTAGGAAAAACAAAACACAAATACATTAGGAGTACACAAAGTGAACAGCAACAGTTTTGCAGCAAGTGTCGAACACCCCTCACGCTCTGACTTATATATCCGTGAAAAATGACAAAAAGACTGGGTAACCCCCATCCCTTCGGATAATTTTTTTTCCTACAACTAGCAGCAACACGATTTGGTCCCACCTAAGCATCTTCCTTTGTCTGGCAGCTGTAACATTAACCCAAGATTACGACTCAACCAGTAAACCCGTACACTTCTTTCCAGAATCCTTAATGCTTGGCAGGAGCCCAAAATCAATTGTTTTTTTTTATTCTGATACAAAGATGGTTAACGTCATAACAGAAGTTAACATAACCAGACATAATAAGAATTTAAACTTTGCCAAGGATATCTTCAATAAATTTGAGGGAGTGCATAAAGCTGACTATAAATTATTTAATTTTGAAGGTGTCACTAAACTTAAGAATGTAGAGAATACTTGACAAAGTTTTACTACTTTGCCAGGCATGGACGCTCAACCATGATTTGTCCACGGCACTATGAAGCCAGTCTTAACAATGTAAGCGATAGGCAACTTAGCACTGCAAAATGTAAGGTTTATTACATGAAATTGGTCTTATATATATAATAAAACAAGATATAAAACGAGTCCACGACACAAAAGTTACCACACTTAACAATGTTTTAACATATATTTCACTGGCCTTGAGTTTTGTCAACTCTAGAGCCTTGATAGCTATTACCAGCCTAATTTCAAAACCAGCTTACAAAGAAACAGGGGGCAACCGAGATGACGCCTTTGAACTGCAGTCAATGAATGAATAAACTACAAGTGCAGAACTCACAAATTGTAGAAATTGTGAGCTTCCTATTACTCTACATGTTATGCTATGCAACCATAACATTATAAACGTAAGCATTTACATTGACACTAATCATTTACAATAAACGAATCTCTGAACACTTTCAGTAAATGCTACAATGAATGCCGAGCAACTCCAGAGGACACACAACGACCTACAGTCCAAATTCAACTACTACGAACGACAACCTCAAATCATGATTACAGTGCAAAATAAAGAGTTAGCAATCATGAGAGATATGATAATAAAAGAACATGAATCAATAACAAAAATTAACACAAACTATACCAAGGTGGCACAACCTGCAGTAGATACCCTTAATTGAGTTGCATCGCTGCCACTGAGGCAGTGAAATAAAATTACACAAGAAAACGCAACTTTAGGAGCGCAATTACATCAAGTAAGAACAAATTACCAGACCTATTTATACTTAGACCTATATTAACTACTCAAAAAAGATGAAGATTAGTTTTGATCTTATATTTTTTAAAAAAAAATAGTCTCTAGCTTTGCTATAAAGATCAGCTCGGAACAGCTGAATCTGAGGAGGAAGGAATATTATGGCACAAAATGAATAGCTTTAGTTTTAAACTCATTTATGTATTTGCGTTAACTTTGTGTTGACCTTGACTGTTTGAAAAACAAAATTTCATTTATTCTATTAATCTTAAATTAGTTTTTTGCAAAGAAAAGACCTTTCAGTTCTATCAGTTCTAGTACTGCTAAAAAACGCAGTATTCAGAATAATTTTGATGGAATTTTTAAGATTTTTTCAGCTCTAGGACCGTGAAAAAACTTAGTTTACAGACTAACTTTTACATGAGTTTTGAGAATCTTTTTGACTTTAGTCTTCTCGCAAAGAAACAGAGGAAACTGGATATATTTAGAGAAATATAAACAACTAAGAGTAGTCTTAGTTCATTAACAACCGTAACGTTTTGCTGAGTAATCATATACACCAATTTCTTTTACATTAAAGAAATTCAAATAATCACAGTTTACTGGTTCACTAAACTAGGACATGCTATAGAATGTTTTTAAGAATCAAGATAGACAACTAAACACAGGATTTGAGTAATCATTTTAAGTAACGCAAAAGTTCATGGTCGTAGTTTTCGAGTTTGTGGACTGCTGAATTATTGTGATTCTGTTGTAGAAAAAGTTCATGAAGACTGTTTAGTCAGCTAGCGATTGGAATAAGATACGATGAGAGAGCTTATTGTAATATCTAATAACAGTTTGGAAAAAGTGTATAAGAAGTGTTACAGTAGTTTTTAGTTAGTTTCAGCAAGGAAAAAAGAGAGAAGGAAAAAAGCGTACTGCATGTACACAAAAGAAGACTCATTGCTGCCTTACGGTCTTATAATATCAGTAGTTGAACCATATCAGTTAGAAGCTTTAGCAAGCGACAGCAGTGAAGAACCAAATGAACACAGTGGCGAAAGTGGCAGTGAGCATAAAGAATACAGGGCTCGAAATAAGAAGAATTTTATGGTTGCATTTTCACAACTGGTTGCAAACTTTTAGTCACAAAAATTCTAGCAAATTCTGGCAGAGATGCTGAAGTTTCAGTCGACCATATTGATTGCAATGTCGAGCCCTGGATTAGCATAATGAATCACACATTTATTAATTAATGTTTGTAATCATGCATTACATTGATTAGTCAAATTTTATATTTGTTTTCTTCAAACAGAGGAACAAATATATATTCTATTGGTTTATTTCTTATATATAGGTCTGTCTTAAACAACCTGCAACCACTTGAAGCTGTAGCTGTTGCTAACTACAAAAAAAAATGGAAATGGGGATACGAACACAAAAAAACAGATAAAGTGGTACGACAAAAGAGGGCTGTCCCTTCATGGTTTCTATGTTATAGCACAGGTAAATCAGTACTTGCCTATAAAAGCTACATAACTAGACTTGCAAGAAGTCGACTACTGCATAGTCGACTTGTCTAGTTTGTAATTTAGATCAATTTGCATAAAAACTGGCGCGAGATTCTTATTACATCACTGACATGAAAGGTGTGCCTGACTAATGTTCGAAGTTGTCTTCAGTCAGATGGTTTCAATAAATTTCCATATGAGCGTAAGAGCACCAGGGAGCAAATAACAATTTATTTCAATAAATTGGTGTAGTGGACTTGTTGAAAGTCTATATAAAATCGGTATATGGATGAATCGTCACCAACAAAAAAACAGTTTCCCGACTTGCTTTATCTCCGCATTCAAAGGGTTCAATTTCTACAGTTTGACTTGATTATAAGAGAAGACGGTTTCCTAAATTTACACACGCGTGCATCCTTGGAAGTGGTAGTTGGCGACATGGTCAAAAGAGATAGTTGTGCCACGCACATAATTATAATTTGCATAAAGTGCGATCGACAGATAAACAGTTTAGTGAGGAAAATAATTGAATCGAATGAATAGTTTTTCCAATCAAAACGCATTATAGTTGCTGACCGTGGCACCAAGTTCGTCAAAGGACCAACAAACTTTGATGAAGAAGCCACGAGGGCTGGTTCAGGGAAAAGAAGAGTCAATGGTGCAAGATCTCTGTTTCAAACACATCACTCTGCAGTTCGGCCCTTACAGTTTCATGTTATTTCAACGAGAGCCAAAAAAGCAACACAAACTCTCTCTAGGCCTGAAGATGCTAACATATAAACTGTTTAGTTTGTAATATGAGTAGATTTTAGATCATCAGATTGATACAAGGGATAAAATTAATAATTATAGTCTCGAGTCAGCTATTTGTTTGATAACAATAGACTTGGGAAAGACAGCAGTACATGCTACAGAACAATTTCAGTTTTTAACACAGATCATCTTATATATATCATATATTTTCAAATGTTGATAGGGGTAAAAGTTTTTACATCAATACTTAGCACTGTAATTGAAAGTTTAACCAACACATAAATAACAATCGAAAGTTAATATGGAAAGTCAAAGAATCAAAAAAAGTTCCCGTTAGAATTCGAAACCGCCGACACGAAGTCCTGTTACCGATTAATTAAAATTATAGTCGTTACAATTTCCGAAAAACAAAAAAGAGCAAATTTAAAAACAACTTTTCATAGCCGGTTTTCATTTATGGCAAACCAGTTTGATTTGTTGGGACACGGATTTTTTCAACATATTTCTTGTCGGTTAGTCGGAAAAAATTGAAAATAAAAAAAATGACATAATTTACATAAATTAGACTAGGGTAATGCAATAAGTTAAAACACTGAAATTTAACGGTATCAAAAGCTAAGAATACTTGTTTAATGTTAATGAGCAAGGGATACAAAAACAAGAACTTTTTTAATCAAAGAATAATCAAAATAAATCATTTTGAAAGTATATTATAGTATTTGTGGTATACTATAAACAAATTGTTTTGACATTTTCCTGTTTATGTTTTCTCCATGTGCAAACTAAATTTAAAAAACTGAAATTAAAATTGAACGGACACCTTTTTTGACCTCGTTGATAAACACTATCCCAATTTTACTCTTGAGCGCTATTATTGTTACACGCCGGTTGTTGAGAATTGCTTCGGTACTCGCAAAAAAAATGTTGTATTTTCCTTGTTTGGCATCTTTGTTGACCTCGTCTGAGCTTTCAGGACCAATAAATTAAGCCTTTATTCTTAACTTCGCTAATATGTCAACCTGGCCTTTCATCAAAGAAACCAACAGAGCAATAGCCAAGCACACTACTTCAGTGTCTTCACTATTATCTCGAGCGCCATTTTCCCAAAAGTCAAGAACAAATGGGGCAGTTTGAAACGTCAGGCTCTTTCCCGACCCTGTTTGTGCGACCATTATCACATCACAACCACTGAGGTATGCTTCTACAATTTTTTTTTCATTTTCTTTTATTGTTTTAATTCTAAGTTACGACAAACCAAAATCTATCGCTGCTTGGGTATCCTTCATCTTTGCCAACAAAAATTACTTTGCATGTGTATCTCATTATGTACACGTCACATAGATCTTTGCGTTCTTATTGGCTGAATTTGGCGCTCTGCAGGCTAGAAAAGTCCGTTTTAAGAAACGGACTTTTGGAAAGTCGACTAGATAACTAAAATCATTTTAAAAGTAAATTGTTGTTAATGCAAGTGATGCTTTGCTGAACTATTACTGTTTAAACAGTAATACAGTAATAGTAATTATAATAATTTGGCTATACTGTAGCAACAATAAATAAGAAGAGGTATATATCACGCTGACAAGGACAATCCACAAGATTAGAAAGTAACTATCAATTATGGAATATTTTAAGTTCAGCAACAATTTAGAAATGTTGCTTCATTTTAGATCAGCAAAGAATATCGCAAAGCTGATGTGATTGATCTTTGGTCTGAAGACACCAAACAGGATGTGTTCTTCACACTATCAGCATTTGATTTTTGAAGTGGTTTGAGAAAAATAATTTATGAGGATTACTCTGCACCTGTTACAGGTGTATTTATTGAATTTTGCAAACCCTAGATTAGTACTGAATAATCTTTTCTACAATGTTAGATCATCACAGTAATTAGATTTTCATAGTTGTATTATTGGCAATAAATTGTATTCAGTTTCTTTGTTTCTTAAAAAATGTCTCCCCTTTGCTTTATAGACAAATGGCCCACACTACAACAATACTGGTCAACTAAAGTACTAGACTGAGGTTAATCGTAATTTCAAGTTTACTTTGAAGAGTATAACTTTTTTAAAGCAGAGAAGGCAAAACTGTCCATGACGCTCACTTCCCCCGCATCACCCACAAGGTTGTACACTGGGTTCGAGTTGGTAATGTCTTAGAGAAGGGGGAGCAGCTAGCTGATTTAATCAAAGTAATTATTAGAACAGATGAAAAATATCAATGTTTTTCCAAACCAGTTAATAAAATTTGTGCATAAAAGTTTGTTTTTTGTTTGTGATTTTATCGTATTTTAGTACAGTTCACTCGGTGTGAAGGTGGTTTAATATGCAAACTGTAGTAATACAAAACGATCTATTATTGTAGCTTATATTACTAGTTTATCATAATGGAAAATATAAGAAAAACTTGAAAACTCAACAGAGATGGGAATGTTTACAAGCGGTGATAAAGGGTTAGCAGTAATTTTCGGTTACAAGAAATCTGTTTAGTTGTCTTGTGTGGCTCGTCTGGAAAAAGAAATTTGCGTCAAGCCAATTTAACTCTAAGTAGTACTAGTCTCAAGGGGATGAGAAATGACAAAGCATTTCACCTGTTTTACGATACAACATGACGATATCACCACGGACAGCTCGTAGGGTATTTATCTATTCATACCACTATTGCCAAGCAATCAGAATTTCTTGTGTATCTCCAAATTTGTTGTGTTAGTCAAGTTCTTTATCTATAATGTGGTTACATTTGAATGCATTATCAATTAAAAGTTTTTTTCTTAAAAATTGATAGTTTATTTTGATGGTAAATGCTGACAGAACTGGAAGATCAAAATAGCGTTGATGTTTGACGCTAACTCAAGTCTAACGAAAGCAAACATCATCGATCACGTACATAGTGAGTTCTTTAAGTCTTTATTTACCAGCTTAGATGATTATGACGCCAAACTCATCCAGTGCTTTAGCATCTTTTACTCGACGAAATATTTCCATTCTGAATTTGTTTATATCTTTCCACATGAAATGTGCAACTAGCAAGATGAGGCGAATATAACAAACGAAATCCCAAACAGTCTCCCACTTAGTTAGGTGCGTTAATGAACATCTTACATCGGATAGAGCCTCACATATTTTCAAACACACAGAGCACAATGTTCGTCAATCAAGCACGTTAACCTTAAACTGTTCTTATAATCCCATTGTTAATTTTCTTTTCCTTTTCTGAATAATTTTTCGTCAATGATATTCTCCTGAGTTACCAATATGAAAATTAATTGCACTGACGATGGCAGTAGTACTGCCGAAACATGTTTGAATTTAAAAAAAGTCGTGTTGTTTAAGAGGTGCAAAATCGGAGAACAAACGAAGCAAATAATCCAAAAGCACCGTGAGAAACAGAAACAACAGAACAGGCAAAATACTGATTCTCATAGCATGAAAAGAGTGAGCGTTGTATTTTGAAACCAGATATTAAAAGCATGTGCCACAAACAAAGCTAAAAATGCCCTTTCTTTTACTCCTGAAAAAGTCTGCTGTTATTGAAAAACTTTGCCCAAGAACAAGGAATTACTTACAACCCAAGGACTGGGTTAATAAATAAGTTGAAAGCGTTAGCAAATGATATTTTGCAAGGCCTAAGTAAAGTTATAACAACTCTAGTATTGAGCAGCATTTGCAGCTTTTCGATATACCCACCTGACAGTATTTCAAAAGGAAAGTGAACAAGATGTGAATTCTGAGGAAGATTCACAAAAACGTTTTCAACTTCTGGACTCATGAAACTATTTGGCATACAGGAGATAAAAAGGATATGAAGAAAAAATCAATTGGGATAAAAAACATGTACACTACTCAAAGCATGGCAAAAAAAAGCACATGGTTTCGGTGAATTTGTGAAAATCAAACAAACAAAATTTGAACGTCTAAAACCACTTTTCATGCAACAGGCTGATGAGCGGAACGGAAGCTCTTGTTTGGCACCAAAACTACACAGATTCCTGACTTGTTTTGACAAGAAATCTTCTGAGATTTAGTACTTACTCAATCAGGGATGGCAGAGTACAAAACACTTCAAATACATGGTTGAGCACTAATGTTGTATTTAGTACTTACTCAATCAGGGATGGCAGAGTACAAAACACTTCAAATACTGGTTGAGCAATAATGTTGTATTTAGTTCCTACTCAATCAGGGATGGCAGAGTACAATTAAAACACTATAAATACTGGTTGAGCACTAATGTTGTATTAAAAACATTGAACTCACTAAAACAAAATATTTAACAATCTAATTTTAGCTTTTGACATATTTTTTATTGCAGGAAAGGCTTTATTTCCCAATTTGCTTTGAAATTATCT
This sequence comes from Zoanthus sanctaehelenae, assembly GCA_028564885.2. Lineage (NCBI taxonomy): Eukaryota > Metazoa > Cnidaria > Anthozoa > Zoantharia > Zoanthidae > Zoanthus > Zoanthus sanctaehelenae. The sequence goes on along the minus strand of JAOTRI020098075.1, from coordinate 1,674 downwards.
ATTTTGCATTAATTTGTAAGAGTTTTAAAATTTTTCTTCATGAACAACTTTTTGTTATTTCTACTCTATTCTATATTTAAACTTAATATACTATTCCAGTTATGTACTTATCTAATTTAAAAAGGTTCATTTGTTCAAACTCAACTTTTGCCTGACGTTTGCTGTGTAAGGCAAGTAATGCAATACAGTGAAATCCAATGCTTACTAAAAATGCCAATAAAATTAACTCAAAATTTTTGATAATGAACTTGGTTTTTACCCCATTCATCATTAAGATTATTTATTCTTTTTATCAGCAGTAATGAAACTATGAATAATTGACTTAATTTCATTTCTAAACTAGTTTTTAAATAACAAAAAGCTTCTTTTTACTTCTGTACAAGCACTTTCTACTTTTTCCCTCTGTTTTTTTTCCCTTTTTTCCCTTTTTACCTCATGGATGATGTCACTCATCCATGAGGTTCAGTAGTGAGATGAATTCACTCACTCGGCTGTAAACTTTTAATCAGGTAATTAATGTATGCATTAACCTATAAATTTACAAGGAAAAAACGATTTCAAATATTTCAACCTGGTTTCGAACCAAGGATTTCCTTGCTTTTAAAGCTGACGCACTAACCACTAGGCTATGCTAAGATTTGTGAATTTTATTATGTTTTATATGTCATGGATTTGTAAAGCATGCACACTTTTGCATAATTGGAAAAAACACTGGAAGTATAAACAAATAATTAGAAACATAAAATTTGAAAACCAAATAAAAAGAAAATAACTGAAAAAATATTCTTTTCACAGAGTTGGAACTTGGGCTCTCACAACTTGCAAACACAAAGACATGCTATCGATTACGTAGAAAATTTACATTTTTACCAACATTGCTATAAGATATGAAATTATATTAGAACAGAAAAATTGAGTATAAAGAAATTAAATAGAAAAAAGGAAAAAAGAAAAAAAGAAAATATTAAAGAAAAAAATGTTCTTCCGGAGTTCGAACTAGAGCTCTCACAAAATGCAAACTCAAGACGTTACCATTAGGCCACACTTGCAACACTAACTATATTACAAAAAATTTATTGTTTTAGCAACATTACTATATAAGATACGAAATTATATTAGAAGTCAACTTTAACATTGAAAAACAATTGAATATAAAGAAATTACATAGAAAAATGAAAAAAAAAAAGAAAATAAACAAAAAATCCTTTCACGGAGTTTGAACTCAGGCTCTCACAACTTGCAAACTCAAGACTTTACCATTACTACAAGCTAATTAATTTTGTAATGCAATACTACTTTGTTGTAAAATTTATATTCATCCATGAGGTGGCTAAGAGAGCCTTTAATTTCTCTTTTTGTTCTAACCATCTTATACTTCAACACTATTTTCTTTTATCTTTTGGAATACCCCAAGATTTGAACAACTTATTTTTGGATCTGTAGTCCTGCTTCATCCCCACTTGACCCAAAAAACTAACTGGTTTTAAAAAAATAAACTGAACCACAAAAAATATATATACAAATGGTAAAAATACTTTATATCTTATAAAGCAAAAAATTAATGTTTTTAACCATTTGGTTCATCATCTAGGGATGTCAAATCTGAAACGGAATTTGCGATTTCCAGTAGAATGACAGAAAAATGCGGAAAATGACAAAAAAAATCGCAGAAAA
>JAOTRI020098064.1:0-14571 GCA_028564885.2 Zoanthus sanctaehelenae | reverse complement strand
GGCCATATATGGAAGCTAACTAAAAATCTTATTTTGCATTTCCCTTGAGACTTTGAATTATCGTGGTCCAACTGTATTGGTTTCCCTGTGTTACTCTTATACCGGGATGCATGTTTACTTGGGTGCCCTGTGGTTGTTAGTTGCACACTTTTGCTCGTTTGTGGTCATCCTCTTACAGAGCACTATGACAAAATAACTACCTCTGTTATAATCTGTGGCTATAAAAACTGAAATGAGTAGATTTGACTAACGGTACTAACCCTTATCCAGCTTGATGTCAAACAAAACTGCGTGTCGCCTCGCTCACTGAAGAAAAAAATATATCAGAGAAAATGTCAAATAAACATGAACAAGTCAAAACTTGGAACATAACATTATCAACACATATCTGTATGATATGTGATCGTATATGATGATGATATGTGATGATATATATGATATCATATCTAAGAAATGTCCTGTGATTTTACGACGCCTCGCCCGAAAATCGACGTTAAACGCAAACGTAGTCAAATGACAATGAAAATTGAAATAAAAAAAATAAATTTATAATTCCATTTGAAATCACGTGTATTTTCTCCAATTTAATCGGTTCACAACAGCGGGATTTTTTTTTGCGAATCTTCAGCAGCTAATGTACCTACAACAACGCAAAAAATGTCCAAACAACCAATAGCAAAGCAGAAAATGTCACGACAGCGAATTGCAAAGAAGAAAATGCCCAAAGAGCTAATCAAAGAGCAGAAATGGACACAACAGCCAGTCACAAAGCACTAAATGTTACTACAGCAAGTCACAAAGTCGATTTCAATAGTGTTAGGAAGATAAGAACCTTGACCCCCTCTGGAAGGGACACTAATCCATCGCAGGTTTGCTCCTAGCGGACGCTGGTACTCATTTACCAACCTCGGAAAAGGAAGTTACACAAATATGCGAGTCTCAAATCAAGATTTAACTTGAGATCTTGTTGTGTTCAAAAAGCAGAGATCAATCAAGCACCAATCATGCCTGGCCTGTTTTAGGGATGAAGAAACCAAACAATGTACAGGGAGGTCATTTGGGTAAAAAGGTTTTAACTAATAAACATATAAAGGCTGAATCTTTTCCAACAAACCTAGGGTCTTTAACTAGAAGTTTTGAAATAAACTCCTTCGCATGTGTTGACACTGTATCAAAGTATCGGCACGGGAACTGAAGCTCTGATTCACAAATGCTGTCACAAAGCTGTTGAACATCGTTTCCTTGAAATGGCGGCATTCCGCTCAACCTACGGACAACATAGGCAAAACAACCAGATATGAATGCGAAATTCGTCCATTAATGTTTAGCTTTCACTGCTATTAACCCTTTCAGTCCCATGCCGTATTGCTCATTTCTCCCAACTTGAGCTCATACTATTCACTGAACAAGTTTAAGAGAACTTTACTTTTAATCTTGAATAAATTTATTTTTTAGATCAATTCACATTTTCTCATAACCAAAATGTCGTATTTTGTATGAGATATGTAAGGAGAAGTTTGATAACTACTGTTGATAACTGACTGGGACTGAAAAGTTTAATAAATATGATTATTGTGAGGCGCTGTAGCAGACAATCTAAGTCTCTCAAGTCATTCAACTGTCAATTCTTTACTTTCTTGTATAGAGCATTTGAACATATTCACATAATATAATGCGCTATATAAATCTGACATTATTAGTATTAACTTCAATAGCATAGATTCTTGCGAAAGTCAGGGCTCTGCAGGTTTTAAATCAGGAAATTTAAGACCTTTTAAATAATTTTTAAGACCCAATTATTCAAAATTTAAGAACAAATGCTCCTCCACATGTCACTTAGTAATCCAATGAAAGCAAGGATTATCTGCAGCACAACAGGCTTTAAAATGACGCCTCGTGTAATTTTAGAAGCTTTTAGTGTATGTTATAAGCAGAATTAGCAGAAAATGCTTGAAACGTATTATCAGTGTATGGTGAAATCCAATTTATTACAACTGAAAACCGAAACAAAAAACTTTTCAAACATTTAAAAACATTTTCAAGGCCATTAAAAACTTAAAATTAAAATAGGACTTTTTTAAAAACCCGTGGTAGCCCTGTGAAACGGAAGAACAAACACTGCATATTTCAACAAAGAAGACTTGTAGAAAAAATAAACATTTTATCTAAATGACAAATTTATGGTTTCAAAGTTCTATGATTTTACTTACATAACGTACGTAATGACCCCAATACTCCACGTGTCACAACTAAAGTCCACTGGGCCACAACCGATCAACTCGGGAGCTACAATAGGCACAAAAACAAAAAAAAATCTTATACTCACACCGAACTGTACCTGTAAACTAACAATTTATAAAAGGTAATACAATTGAATTCAATTTCACTTACTATATCCAGCACGAACCATCAAACTAAACGAACTCACCACAAAACTCAGGGCTTCCTCTTATCTGGCCAACTAAGGATTTCCCATTTTCTCCAATTTGGATGGCACTACCAAAGTCTATGATTTTTACTTTTGGTAAAGGGCCGCCATCCAACAAAAGATTTTGTGGCTGCAAAAAGAAAACAATGAATAAACGAATAGATAAACTGCAAGAATTGACAGGAGAACACTTTAGAACTGCTAGTAATGGATATAAGTTTATACCTATGACAGGAAAAGGGTCGCTTTTAGTCTCTTGAAAACTCAGACAATGTGGGAAGCCAGAGTCTGAGCTGGTCTTTGTTATGGTGGAAGATGGTCTAACCTCAAATATTGATGACAATAACGGCAATGACGATAAGAATTAAAACGTTAATGAAAATGATACTGATGATGTTGATACAAATGGCACAAAAATAATGGCAACAATTGATAATTATGGTGATATTGATAATAAAAATGACAATGATACGGATGATAATAATGGTTATGCTGATGATAATACTGATGATACTAATGATAAAAATGGTGATACTAATGGTGATACTGATGATAATAATGGTGATACAGATGATAATACTGATGATATTAATGATAAAAATGGTGATACTGTTGATAATAATGGTGATACTGATGATACTAATGATAAAAACGGTGATACTGTTGATAATAATGGTGTTATTGATGATAATAATAATGATACTGATGATGCTGATAATAATAATGGTGTTACTGATGATAATAATGGTGATACTGATGATAATAATGATGATACTGATTGTACAACTGTTGATACTGATAATAACAATGATAGTATTGGTGATGATATTGATGACGGTAATTAAAAATGATAATGATGATAACAAAGGTGATAATGATTGTACCGATGACACTGATAATGAAAACTGATAAAACCATTGGTGATAATAATAATGATGAAGTTGACAAGTTGATGATTGATGATAGTGATTGGAAGTGATTACAAAGTTTGTCCGTGAGAGCTTAGATACTACTCTTTGGTAACTGGGAAAACAGAAAACTGCAAGGAATTCACACGATGTTGAAAGAACTAGTGGAAACAAGCACTGAGATTTTTAAGGTTTTGGCATTATCTCAAATGTGTTGCAGTTCGTTTTACAAATCCGTTTCCTATTTGAATAAAAAATTGCTCATCTAAAACCACTAGAATACCTTTAGGTCTAAATGTGCAATGCCTAGATCTCGAAGGTGTTGAACTCCTTCGCAGACCTCCATCACGTAACCAATGGCAACCTTCTCTGTTAAATTGTCCATAACAACTAAGTAATCGAACAACCGACCGCCGCTCATCAGCTCCATAATGATGACGAAGCTCTTGGTTTGATCATATGCGTCATAATATGAACAAAGATGGGGGTGTTTCAACTGGCTCAGTATTGCTACTTCTTGTTCCACTTCTTTCTTACGAACGATTCGCTTTTTTATGTGTTTTGCAGCAAACTCCTTTCCCGTGGTTTTCTCAACGCACTTCTTCACGACGGAAAATCTTCCTCTGTTTAAAACAAAAATTACATTGCACTTATACATGAACACTTTTTGTGATATTAAAATGTCACCACAAACAATATCTTTTCTCCCGCTCTCACACCCCTCTTTTACTAACAACATAATATCAATCCTGGACACCCATATTCTTTGTTTCTACTGCTCTACATAACGCCATTATGCCTCTCCGTAGAAAGAAACCCTAGCTTCAGCCCCGACCAGTTTCCACACAATATATTCATAAATGCTTTCTTTCACTTAAACTTCACTTATACCAAGTATTTTAAAATATAAATGTACTAACGGTCAAACACGCATCCGACATTTTGATTGGCTACTCCAGAAGTATTTGCGATAGGCTACCGGTGGAAATAATAATGCTCATAATCATATACATGAAAAAAATATAAAATTGTTAAAAACGTACACTGATAAAAATATTTTAAACATGTTGAAACATGTTGAAACGAAGTCGAAACGATGTCGAAAAAGTTAAAAAAGGTTAAAATTTTGCTTCAACATTCTTTTGATTTTTCTTTTGTTCTGGAAAATGTTGATAGTTGTTGAAACCGTTTGCGCGGGGCTTTCAACATTATCCTATACGCGCATGCGCAATTTCTGTAATTCTCGACACGTGGTTACTAAGAAACAGAAATTTTAGCTATGGCGTCATTGCTTTAAATGTGTACAAGAAGACTCAAATACAAGAAACACAAGATGAATTTGGAGAAGATGAGCACCTTGAAGGGCTTGCCAGCAAGGAAACAACTGCAGAAAAGAAAAAGTCAAAACAAGCCAAGAAGCATATACAGAGCTTCAAGAAATATTAAATATTAGCAAAAATGAGATCAAATAAAAATATTAGGGCTTCGGACGCAACTCGGTTGTTAAGTCTGACGTGATCCAGAGTTCACGCAATGCAAATGGCGTTTAAATCAGTACAGCCTGCCGGACATCGCAGCCTGGTATTCAACACCAGACCTCTCACGCAATTTTGTCGAAACAAAATCGAAGTAAATGTTGAAACCGTTTGCGTGGGGCTTAATAAAACGATAAAATAAATATAAAAGGCGAAGGTGTAAAATTAATGTTTAAAAGAATTGTTGTCCGCACGATTAGTTCTTGCTGTGTGCGAACTTTCTAAAATTATTCTAGTTCTATTAGTTGCTTTATCAATAGTTTTAGCATTTTTACAATCAATTTTGTGGTCATAGGTCCAGGCGTATTTCGCAACATTTGATCCATTGTTTCAAAATTTAACATTCCAAATATGTTCTTTTTTACGAGTTTCGACAGATTTTTTGGTTTCTCCGATATAATTCCAAGGACAAGACGCACATGGGATTTGATATACAACGTTACATTGCCGGTAGCCTATCGCAAATATTTCTGGAGTAGCCAATCAAAATGTCGGCTATCCAAATGAAATATGAACTAAAATGAAAATACCTGCACGAGTATCGTCGTATGGACGACTGTGCGAAATGCTTTGTTTAAAATAAAGACGTAAAAATGTTTTATAACAGCCAAGTTTAGTCCAACTTTGTGTCTTTCAACACGTCCCCTGCCAACGAGCTCCGCAAGAGAAAACGTTTTGAATGAATTCCATCGACAACAAACCTGTTTGCCTTTCGGGGCTACAAAACTATTTCTAAAAGACAATTCTTACAAATCAAAAATTTTGAAATTTACAACGAAGTTCGAGCGATTTTCATTGTCAACCATGATTTCAGAAAATATTTTGCAAATTGAAGCAGTCAGATGACTTTTGTAAGCCACATGAAAACAAATGCGCACGCGTAAACTGTCACGTAGATCGAGTAGATTGGTGTCGTATTCGAAGTGGGAACAAAGCGTCTTACGGAAATGTTTAAGGCGGGAGTACACCTGAAAAAACTTTTTCTTCAAATACAAACTTTTCAAGGAATTTATAGCATGTTTTAACATATGACTATTAAACATGACCAGCAACTACATGTTTGAGTTTCTTGTTACCATGGTGACATAGCCAGCTGGAATAAATTGCTGAAAAAAACACTATTTTGTCTCCGTGAACTTATTTTTCAAATTTGTTAAATAACATTGATAAATGAAGAATAGAAACATTTGATTGTCAGCGGTGACATGACGTAGGTTACGATTTTCAGAGCATAAATGACAGAATACTTCAAAACTTTGATATTTGGGGGGGGAGGGGGAAAGTTTGGGTCTTGCGAAGTTTTTATTCTTGTTTGCTAGCCAAAAGGCGCGCAGTATCAATGTTTTTTCCTTGTTTTAATCTTCCTAATATGGTAACTTACGTCATAAATAGCCGCTGACTTCACATATTGAGCCGCCAATCAAATGTTGTCTATTCGTTACAAAACATCAAATTTCTTGGAACTCTTCGGCTAACAGATTAAAAAAACTTCACATATTTGTGATACTATGGCTAAATTTTCAAGCAATGAAAAGTTAACTTTAGGGTTCAGTTCCACATTAAAGGTTAATTAAACTTTGCCATGTACAAAATATATTACAGTATAGAAAACACTACAAACTCATTGATTTAGAATCAGAATTCGTATTCGTTCGCAGCCCTCAACTGTTCAATTTCACAGACATCAACAACTTGGGCGCAAATCACGCACGAGCGCGCTTCCCATGCTGTATTCACAAAATTCAACAGGAAATGTATTAGTAAACGAATTTATTTCAGTTTCTAACCTGCCAAGTTCAGCGTATATGCTGTGATATTCTTCAATATCATCTTTCCAACTTACAGTAAACAGCTTCTTGGGACTTGAGCACGTGGTTCCTAAAATGTTAAATCGAAGTAATCCGTGAAGTTTTTCCCACCACACTTTGGCAACTTACCGTGGGGGCCGATAACAACACAAAAATGCGAAATGTTTGTGAAGAGAATTTAATTTCTGTATAACACTGCCATTTATGTAACAAAGGACGTATAAAACCAGAAAGCAGACTAAAACAAGTTCACACTTGAAACTCCACTAAACCCGCAGAATTAATAAAGCGTGCCAACAATACGTATCACCGAGATACTGCTTTTATTCGAATGAAGATACCAAACGACATATTTTTTGCTGAAAAAACAAGCTATAAATAAACTGAGGCTGTCCATACAACCGATCTCAAATAAGAATAAGAGTAAGAGACAATAACAGATCTTCAACATGTGTTTATATCAGTAGCTCAAAATTTGATATTTGTCTGTATTAAGTTCACGCAAAACGATTTGTTTGGATCAATTGATTGTCCTGTAGATCGCCATCTTAAAATGTGACTTATGAGCGTTGTAGCGCCAGTCCCTACTCTTGATAAACCAAATGGCAATGAACGGCAGAGGGTTTGACACTGCAACGCAACTACGTCACATTTCAAGATGGCAGCTTGCAAAAGATTCGATGAGAAAAACAACTCAGAATGAATTATATGCAGAGAATTCTCAAATTTGAGCTACTGTTGATGAAAATTAAGGAAAAGTCTTGTTTCGAAGTTTATACTGTTGGACAGCCGAGGTAGTCTTTAACAAATAATAGAAAAACAAACGCGAAAAGAAAATGGGAGAGTTGTGCTTTCGAATAAAGGGGCAAAAATAAAGGGGGGGGGGCAGTAGGGAGGCAAAGAAGAGAAGAGAAAGAAAACTATAATCGTTCTTTTTCGCAATTCAGAAATTATTTATAGTTATAGGGAACATTTCACACGATTCGGTTTACGATCAACTTTGTTTAAAACTAGGAGTTTTCTCAGAGGTTGATTGAGCGAGTAAATTCGAAAACTGAATCTGGGTCTTCGGCTAAATATTCTTTTTTTTATTTTTCTTATTTTGAGCCGCACATAGCAAGCAAATTTTAGTATAAAAACAACAACAAAAAACATACGATATGTTAACTTTACACGATAATCAGATCTAAGCAAGACTGTGTGTTTTAAGGTTTAACGTGCTGTTAGTTATTATTTCGTACTTAGAAGAAAGCACCAGAGAGTATATAAAATTGGAGTGAATTTAAAAATTGGAACAAGGGAGACGATATCAAACATTTGACGTACGATCCTTATTGTGCATAAACAGCAAACAACGAAAAGCTACCATGCAGGAGCGGAAGCCGATCCAGTAGCTACAGGCCGTTACAATGGCTTTCAGAAGCGGCAACAATGGACCTCAAACAATCCGACAGTTCAGGATACTGGACCCTAATCACCAGTACAGCCAACAACGGACCTCAAACAAGCTGACAGGTCAGTATACAGGACCCTACCACCCGCACGGTTCCCAGGGGTACAAGAAGAACAAAAATTATTGGTGCTGTGACAAAAGCTAAGAAAACGGACATGGTACCACAATTAGCTGTTCAGCAGGAAGTTCACTAGCACCCCCCGGGGCCTGGTTGGCAGCAAATAAATTGGGTAATTACAAAAGCTTGTTGAAGTTTGCCCCAAAGATCTTCCAGAGTAAGAATGTAACTGATAGAGGCTAAACCAGTAGGATATTTACACAGCGTGGTGAATTTGTCCATGGGATCACCAAAAACAAATCCAGTTTGGAGATTAGAACCTAGATCGTCCGCATTCAAATTTCGGACTTCGACTACTACACCACACTCAAAATAACGCTTTCAGTCCCAATCAGTTTTCAGCACTTAAGTTCTCATTACATAACATATACAAAATATAAGACATTAAGTAATGAGAAAATGAAAATTGATCAAACAAAACAAACTTCTGAAGATTAAAAGTTAATTCTCTTAAACTTACTCACTAAAAAGTTAAGACTAAAGTTGGGAGAATTAAACAATACATCTGGTACTGAAAGGGTTAATAAAACAAATAACATTTATCACAGATTTGGCTGGCAAAAATAGGATAAGAATTTTGTTCACAGTTAAAGAAAGCGTACAGAACTTAACACCTTCGTAAAGTTATAATCTACCAGTAAATACCATTTTTAAAACAAAACAATTGCTGCACTATATTTCATTTATTTGTATTTATTTATCAAGTTACGTTTCTTTTTAATCATAATCATATCATTTCGAGGAACAACAAAGCATTTTATATATTTTATTTTTTCTAGGTTACTATTAAAGAGATTCAAATGTAACCAAGCATTCTCTTGCTAGAAACAACATAGGGTTGAGCGAAAAAAGATTCAAATTACAAGAAAATAATCAGAAAATATAAAATTAAATAAGCTGTAAATTTTGAACAGCATTTATGTTTTTCAATTCGTAACATATATACAAATATCTCTGGATTAATTAAATTTCATTTACTACGTACATTTAAATTCAATGTTATTTTAGCCAGCAATGGTTGATATACCAACAGTTTTTAGTTATTCTGAAAATTTCAATCCTGGTTAAATGTTTTGATGGTTACGGAAAAATCGAAGGACTCGATAACAAGTAAACGGCAATTTAGACAATAAATATAATAAAACAATCAAAGGTGAAACATAGCCATCCATCAATTGCCTCATAAAACGCCAGAAACACCAATTCACTTCACTAGTTAATCAATTATTACATCATTGTTTAACGGTAAAACAAGCAATAAACAGATTTCAATCATTTTCTCTTCCCACAACGGCAACACGCAGGATGGATGTTTCCTTAGCAAAACAGTTGATTTGCTACGAAATATCTGTTTAACACTACGAGACCTATATCAAAAACTTAGTTTGTTTTGCCCAAAATCTGCACGCCAGCGTGCTTTGATAATGGCCATTCAGATTGAGATACTCTAAAGAGCTTTAAAGTGCCAGCCTTCTCTCGTTGAATGGATAAATTAAACTAATTTAAAACATCTATTGGAACTATGGTAATAGCGGGCCAAACCCACGATTTAGAATATAAACTTTTTGCCTTGCTTCAATCTACAATTATGTTTAACGTACCTTTGGTAAACATTTAAATTTCAGCTAAAACTGCGTCTTTATAATATTTTGTACTTTTTTTCGATTTACGAAAATGATATATATTTTGCCTCTCTTGTTTCGCAACAAATGCGAATATATTTTTCGAAACATTTACAATTGTTGAGTTTTATTAAAACTGTTTCATTTACTAAAGTATCTAATCTAGACGGTTTCATCGTCGATTTCGTAAGACAAAAAGATCGCTTTAAATTAATTACATTCGTTTATTAACTGCTTTTAGATTGTACTATTTTTAATACGACGAACGAAGAACATTGTCACGTGACATACAGCAACTGGTAGCCACAGGCAGACGAATGGGTTGATGGTTAGGAGTACGAGTGTCACGACATTGATAGGTTCATAAGTCCTTGTTGCGTTATCAAGAATCCTCTGAAAATGAGATTCAAATATTATAAAAGGTTATATCATAGGCATGCAAATTTTTATAGTGGTTTATATCTCAAGGTTATATTACACTGTTTAAAGATGTTATACGGCACATTAGTGACGCCGCATTACAAAATTAACGAGCATGCATAGTAAACCTTTAACGATGTGAGCAACTCTTTTTCAGGTGAAGGAATAAGTTTTATTTTATATTATTTTAAACTTTTTTAAGTCCCCATTTACATTAAAATAGAATAAAAAGAAGCTTGTTAACATTTTAGTAGGTTAAATTATTTTTACGCCGGTATGTTTTGACAGCTAGTCTGGTAACTCAAACGAGTTTTAAACAACATTTCTTACCATTTTCATTGTGTAACGTTATGGAGTCGGATGGAGGACTGGGTTTGCTTATGCCGATTTCATTGTTGGCGCTCACGCGAAACTGGTACGTGGCTCCAGGAGTTAAATCGTCTATGCTAGTCGATGAGCCGGCAACAAATGGAACAGCGGCCTGCCATACACTAACCCCAGTCTCTTTGTATTCAACTGTGTAGGCAGTTATAGTTCTATTGCCATCGAACTCCGACTCTCCCCACTCGAGAATAAGGGATGAAGATGACACATCAACCGCGTATGGCTTTGATGGCGGCTCTGGGACGCCTGTGTATGGAAATACAGAAGGAAAGCATCCAATAAGGTTTACGTAATATCGTTTTTTAATATTTTATGATTTTATTAGGGCAGCCTAAAGTTTGTGGTGCATGGTGCTCACAAACTGATAAAACGCAATTCCAGGAGTACTCTATAGGGATAAAACTAATTTTTTTCCGAACCATCCTAAATTCTCTCTTCCAAAACAACCACAGAAGTAGATGAATCAGTTAAGTCTCACCTACTACAAATTTTTTTCATGTTTACAAAAGCGTTTAAAATTTTTCTACAAAATTCAAAACTGTTTTTCCAGCCTAGAAAGAAAAATTAATAATACCAGTCGTTTTCCGGGAATTTCAAGAGAATATAGTGATCACTATGGCGGTCGTTGCATGAAAATATGGATGTTAAAGGTTATGCCACGGTGATTTTGTTACTTTGTATAGATACTTTGCTAAATTCGTTATTTAGTGGTTTTACTGCACAAAATGTTCCTTCTGAACTGTGAGGTGAAATGCTTTAAAAAAAGCATAATAATTTGCTATAATATTGTTGAGATAGCATCAAAACTTTAAAAAGTTGGTCCATTTTTTTCAAGTTTCAATCCATTATCGTAGTAATTAATGACAAAAAACACAATAAACCTTATAATAGTCTTGAATAACAAACCATTAGTTTGGAATTCAGTAAAGGGATGCTAAAAACATGGCATAGCAAACAAAAATGGCGGCAACGACAATGGCGACGGCTAAGTAAAATCATCATATGTATGGTTTAATTTACAAAGTACTTAAACATCATGGGCAGAACGTTTAAATATTTTACTATGAAGCTACAGAAGTCTTCTTTCCTCACGCTCTAACAGGAGCAGATTTTTATTTGAATGCATTCCTGCACATTGCAGGCTGTCCTGCAGCAAGGTTATTCACCAAAGTATGAGCAGCAGGATACCTTTAGTTGTATTTATCATTGTTCTCTGCCGTCTTTGACAATCAATGGCACCCCGCTCTCAGATTTAGTTGTAAATCTTGTAAAACTTTTTTTCTGCTTATTTTCATGGTTTAGAATCCAAACTCGTAACAAATATACTTTATTGCTCGCTCTACATAATTCAAAAACATAAATATACACAAAGAACTAAATACGGACTAAGACGACGTACCTATCACAGCCAGCGTTGCGCAACAAGTCACGGATCCCGCGGGACAGGATAAAGTACAAGTGTATGTTCCAGTATCTGGTACGATGGAGGAAGAAATTTCTAGCGTCTGTTTGTGTCCATCTCGTCCAATCTTGTGTCTCTCACCGTTAAATATTTGTACACCATTCCTACTCCACGCGACCTTGTAAGGAATTTCAGTTGACTGTACTTTGCAACACAGACAGGTACTTTCTGTATTGTTTATGGTGACGTCGATTAGATCTTCCACAAAGCTTAAACCAACTGAAAGTATAAGGGAATACTTCGTAAACATGACACGTGTACATGGGTGAAGTTTAACGCTAAGCCAATAAGCTAAATAGACCGATGCTCTTTTTCGGCTTTCTTAACCATTCACTCCCAATAAGTTATCAACACTCAACTTCTCCTTACATAACAAGTACAAAATAAGCTATTTGATAATGAGAAAATGGGAATAGATTAAATAAAGCAAACTACTGAAGATTAAACGTGAAATTCTCACAAACTTCAATGTGAAATTCTCCAGTAAAACTTAATGAAAAGTATGGTCCCAGAGACTAAAGGGGTTAATGTTGCATTTTTCTACGTCCAGTTTAACCTGAACTGCTAACTTCAAAATTCGAGGATTTCCAGATTTTTCAGATGGAACACGAAAAATACATTCCTGTTTTTAAGAAAAAGTTGTTACAAAATTGATAAGGCAATGTTTTCTTATACTTCAACGCCAAATAAAGACGCATTTTCAAATTTTTTCCCCGAAGAAAGGGTCTGCTTGATTAATCTGTACAGTACTTAGCTTTTTTACATTTTTCGTTTTAGATACTCTTTTCCAACACAATTCTATCTTAATGTAATACGTACCGCGTTCCGAGTCTTCTAATTGATCCTGTTAGTAAAAAAACCCAGTAAATTAAAGATGGTATTTATTCAGATTATTTTGCCTCTACACACGTAAATAGGTCGTTAGTTAGGGTCACGTGAATCAATTAATAAGTCTCACTGCCGAAAATACCTATACCCAATCAGAAACTAGTTGTATGTGTCAATCTTTGAAAAAAATTAGTACTGTAACCCCCAGAAAAGTGCGTGGTTTGTTAAGCAGAAATATTTATCAAGGTTTTGCTTAAGTCAGAACTTTTTGTTGCTCTTTGTGTCCAGTTAGTAGGATGTTGAGGTTTAATAATTGTAATAATATCAATAATAATAATAATAATAATAATAATAATAATAATAATAATAATGATGATGATGATGATGATGATGATGATGATAATAATCTAATATTTACTATTTACAAAGTGCCCCTAGGTTCACCAAGGCAAATCCATTCAGTAGTCCGTGTCGGGGATTTGAACCCGGGTCTACCGCATTCAAATTACAACTTCTAATCAGAGAGCTACGCTTCCTCCCTTCTTTCAGTATTCCAAAGGTTAGTTGCATGGTGGTTATCACTAGGTATTAGAAATTCCCCATTGATTAAAGCTCCTGATGCGGAACTATTCTTCATAAGGCGTTCAGGTAAGAAAAACACTACCACACTTACCAGGTCGTCAGCAGAATCGCCTGAAATTGAGTTCGCTCTAAATTTCTCAACATTTTTCCTCAATTTGCCAGACATGCTTTGCATGTGCTCGTCTTGAGTTTTCTTTAAACTTCGTCGCCTTAAAGTCGAGTCACTGTAAAAAAATTGACGTTTTAAGAAAGAGATATATTTGGCATTGCCATTTTAGGCGTTGAACGTTTTTTGGAACTGATGCTTAATTTAGCAACCATAGTCCTTTTAACCTGGATCTTAAATAGGTTACTTATAATAATGGTAATAACAAAAATTACAACAATGATAATAATAATAATCAAAATAATAATAATTATAATTGTAATTATTATAATAATGAAAATAATAATAATAACAAGAATTGGTCAGATGAAAAGATTTTACGCTTCGCTCGCACCAAAAAGATTTTGATCTACCAACCAAGTTTACCACAATGCCTTAAATTTCAGAGACGTTGCAAATTGGAAAGGATTGTAAAACCCTTGCGAAAAGATAAGCACCGCATCAGTTAAGTATATATTTATACTAATATCCAAGAATAAATTCAAGAATTGCTTTTAATGATTCAAGTCAAACTAGCAATATCAATTATATTATCTAAATCCTTTACGAGCGAAGTGGTTCATGGAAAGCTGAATAAACTTAAGCAAAAAGGAAGTCAAACAAATGTGAAAACCACCACAGAGCCTGGGACCGAGCTGGGGACCATAGAGTTGTAAAGCATACAGTAGTTTACACCAACTACGAACACTTAATGATAGTTAGTAATAATAATATTAGCAATAATATTAATATAAATAAAAAAAATGATAACAATAATAATAGCATTGATATTAATAATTACTAACTAATATTTCAATATATGTCATTATAATATAGATAGGACCCTACGCGCGCTCTGATTGGTCAAAAATCTATGT
>JAOTRI020098053.1:0-14572 GCA_028564885.2 Zoanthus sanctaehelenae | reverse complement strand
ACTAAACATGTTTTTAATTTTAAAAGAAGTAAAAACTAACTTAATATTAATATCTGTTTTGCAAAAACGTTTAAGCAGTTTTATTTCCGTTATTCTAGAGTAGTGGCCTCATATAGTTTACGCCAATTTAATAAATTCTATTGACTGAGTGTTTGTAATTAACTTTTCAATTCTTAGTTATTCCTAAC
The DNA here is from genome assembly GCA_028564885.2 of Zoanthus sanctaehelenae. Classification (NCBI taxonomy): domain Eukaryota; kingdom Metazoa; phylum Cnidaria; class Anthozoa; order Zoantharia; family Zoanthidae; genus Zoanthus; species Zoanthus sanctaehelenae. The sequence goes on along the minus strand of JAOTRI020098053.1, from coordinate 14,384 downwards.
AACCTTAGAAGTAAATTTAGTTTTAATTATTCATATTTTTTACTATTTGCAAAAATTTTGAAGGTTTTGGTCAAATTTGAACAATGTCAAAAATATATACGAAATTATTTGTTTTTTTGTAAATAGTAATAAAAATTATTGGCTTCAAATACAAAATAAGCTTAAGATAAATTATTTGAGAATTGTTACAAAAATTATATCAAAAAAAGTTTTCATTAGTAAATAATGTGTGTTATAAACTTTATAGAAATGGTGTAGCATATTTAGATAAGCTCCTATTTTTTTATAAATAGCTGTTCAAAAATATATTTTTTGAAAAGTTTATTGTTTACATATTGAGTTTGATAATGTGAAAACATTCTTGCGTTTTCTATAAACAATATAAAAATTTGTTCAATAGTAGCAAGCATAGCATTATATATTTGCAAACTGAGCTTACATGTTACGATGAAGTGGAAATTATAGCAACTCTGAAGGAAAACTCAAACAGTTAAACATATAGATGTTTCACAATGTTCCTCACCTGAAATGCTCTAGTTTCTCGTTTTGGAGGTGGACCTTCTTCGGTTGTTTCAGATTCAAATGATAGTTTTCTTTGAGCACGCAGTCCGTAGTGTTCCCGCAGTCCCTTTAGCCAATCAATGGATTTATTTTCCTCTCTTTTTTTCGTTGTAAATTGCCCTATACTCCGACGAAGAACTAACGTCCGAAACGTCAGTATTTCTTTTTTACGGTGTAGATTTAACATTTTTATTACCAAATTGCCTGTTTTATTCCGAATAGGGAGACACTATGAAGGTGTAGACAGTGTATCTGGAAGTGTTTCGGAATTATCTTCATTCGCAGCCATCAGCCCAACAACCATAAAAACATCAAGTATTTTACTATGTTGAGTACGCTTCTGCGAGTGGTCTCTTCGAGGGTTTTCGTTTGTTGATAGTAGAACTTTTTTGTAATTCTTTTCTTCAATGAAAAAGCTTGCACTGTAATTGTTTTGAATTTTTCTCTCATATTGAATATTTAAATACGATCTAAATGAATGAAACGCACAGAAAAAACGATTTGTAAAATATATACGCCGCGCCGCCATCTTTGTTTATATTTTTTTGCCCTTTAAAAGCTCGCGCCATCGAGCCGGTCGAACCCACGCTTTGCACGGTCAAAATACTGTATGGAGCCTCTTTAATGTCAGGAATGCCAGTGACTCGAGCTACAAAGGTGAGAGGATTTATACGGGAATGAAAGGTCAACCAAGACTTTACGTTTAGATCAGCCTAATAGAATTCGTAAGAGAACTCTACTTTCCATGGGAAAAAGTTGCTGGATTGCTAGGAATTTCTACAAAAACTTTATCCAGAAGGCGCCAGGAGTTTCAGATAAGTGATAAACTTTGTTGGTCTTCCATATCTGATCAAGAAACAGTGGTTCAAGAAATAATGAATGCCACGCCAGGAATTGGCCAAATACGCTTGATGGGTGCTTTGAGGAGCAGGGGCTTACGGGTACAGCGTTGGAGAGCAAGGGTGATGTTGCGCCAGCTTGATCCTGTAGGTACAGCATTACGTTGGAAAAGAACTATTTATCGACGAAAATACACTGTGCGGTGTCCCAATGCTTTATTGCACATCGATGGTAATCATAAAATGATTCGTTGGAGATTTGTTGTCCCTGCGGCAATTGATGGTTACTCCCGACTAATACCCTATCTATATTGTGCCACGAACAATAAGGCAGGCACCGTTCTTAAAATTTTTCAGAATGCCTGTCAGTCGTATGGTTTTCCTTCAAAGGTTAGAAGTGACCTTGGCCTTGAGAACATAAGCAATATGGCAGAAAGTGATAAAAAAGGGAAAAAGAGAGGCAGAGGTAATTACTGTGCTGCTGGATCCCCTAATGGGCAAAGCTGCCAAAATACAAAAAAGAAGGGCTTTAAACTTCATAATTTTCCAAAAAGTGCCATCGTTAGGGCAAAATGGATTAAGTTTGTAGAACAACACCGGCCCGACTTCAAAGGACCCAAATCGAAATCTATATCGCTCTGCTCGGCACACTTTGAGGACGATTGCTACAAATATAACAAATTGGTCGTTTGTGCAATAGGGAAGAATAGTGAAATAGAAATTAAATCGTACATAAGGAGGGACGCTGCACCATATTTTTTGCAGCTCCTCTTGAGGTCAAGCATGAATTTTACACGAGACTATTTTGTAATCAATATATTCAAACTCATCAAACAAACTCATTTTCAAAATGATGTACAGTTCGCCTATCTTCATTGTAAAACTCTGTATATTTTTTCATAAAAAATCAACTGCCCCCAAATAAAACTATAATATTGCATTATTCATTAATTTGAAATTTTATTTACTACTCATTAATTTTGGTATCTAACGTAATAATACATAGATATATTTCGGAGCGAAAACTCCTTCAGCTTGAATTGTGTTCTTTGTTAAATATATCATGGTTTTTTTTTCAGAGTTAATCCTGACAGTTCAGACTACAAATATAACAAACTAAAGTTTGTTGTGTTTTACGAGATGCTGTTGGAGATTTTCATGTCGTTTTGTATGAGTTGTAAAGCTGACAACACAAAGAGTCCATGTCACAGTAGTTACAGTAACTTGGAGTTGCAGAAAGTGTCTACCGCTCATGCCTCGTTGTAAGCTCCCAGTTAGTGATGCTGCTGTTAACGGCTGGAGGTTCCATAAGTTAAGTGTTGCTTATATTTCGTCACATGGGACTGTCTGAATATTCTGCTCAATCATTCTTTCAACATTAACGTTCTTTTGTGTTTCCAATTATCCTCTATCACTGGGAATCATTTAAAGGTGGCCTTATAAGCACATTAAGAAACATGAATAATGTTGTGTGGTGAGCGATGGCCTTTTTATTCTATGGGCCATTATGAAGATTTACAATTTCCCAAGAAGAATAAAAGGCCAGTCACAATAAAGCGATAAAGCGGGGCAAGTTTTCGTTAATTTTATTATTAACTATCATTACCAAATTTTGAATCTTATGTCAATCATATAGGCAATAAACCATGAGTTCTAACGAAGCAAAGGAATTAGCATTTCGGACAAAATTTATTATGTGCGATAGTATCTCCCTAATTGATTGCAAAAATAAATATTTTGTTGGAGAATACATAGTTGTGGTCTGTGTTGAGAAACTGAAATATACTGAAATGTGAACGAACTGAACATATAGCAGTAAATCTTTACCCTAGAGGGTATATTTTTGTAAGATGACACAGTGAATTTTTTTTATAGGTGGCCATAAGCTTTTTGGAACGGCCTCCTCTTTTAAAATAATACTTTGGAATGTAATGGCTATTAAAAAAATCATCACTTACCCCGTTCTCACGATCAACATTAATTATTTTCGCCACTGACCCTTTTTCTAAACATAAATTATCAAATTGCCTTTAGAACAATATTGGTTTTTTTCCTTACCTCATTTAAAGTCTAATAAAACCAGTGGCAGTCAGCAGACAGAGTTAGTGGGAGTAAATAGATGCTTTCGCATAATTCGCAAATTTTCGTTTTTAAAGTGTCCTCAATTCTATCAGCTTTTTGCTAATTTTAAAGTTATTTTTTGATAAATATGGTGGCTAAAACGAAAAAGGGCTGTGCTGTGCAAATGTAAACGTAAAAAATCGGCAAACAAAAGAAAAACAATATTGTGTTTAAGAATGACGCTCGTCTATCGCTTGCCGCCAGTGACAAGGGTTCTTGGTACAACCAATAATCTATACTTGGTTTCCAAGACCAACCTAACTCCAAACTTAGTGAAAGCGCAAATGCAAGGAAATTTTTAGCCGAGCAAGAGAATGAACTTCGCCAAACTCGAACAATAGATTTGTTTCGCTCGATCGCGGCGACTGAATGCAAAGACAACGCAAGACCAAATTAAAACGGCGAATCCGAAAATGTTTTCCCCAGTCATTTACAAATAGTGGACCCTTATTTGCTTAAAGAAGCTCTACAAGATTGTTTAGTGTGCAATGATTTAGAACTTTTAGAGTTATTTAAAAGCACAAAATCAAGGAATGGCCTTGGAACAAAGTGACTTCTAAGAAACACGAAAACTTCGTGTAAATCTTTCACTTATCACACCAAGTTTAATACTTCAACCAAAATGTGAAATTTTCTGTCCAGTTCTTGTAAAGTGTGCACTTCAATAGACGAAAAACGAAGAACAAAGAAATTTCAAAATTGCAGTACATGAAATGGTACATTGACCACGAAAAGAATTGTTATCTCAACCATAATGTAGGTGCATCTGTTAGTATGTGTGTAATGTTTTGACTTCAAAAATTCTCTAAAAACAAATGCGCGGCTAAATTGAGAACAATACTGGCAGGGTATTCTGCAATTATTCCTTTTTCCTAAATTTGTTTAAATTGTTAAACAATACTTTTAGTTTTATTACACACAACTGATTTTATACACATGTATAAATAAAAATCGGGAAAGTTATAACAATTTTTTTCGAATTTGATATTCTTTAGTAGATGTTGTTTTCAATGCTTTTTTCAATTTTTTAAAAAATCTGTCTCTGCTTTTACTTCTAATTGTTAAAAAATAACTGGATTTTATTGGTTGCTATGCAGGCAATGGAAGCAGTTGTGGAACTGCGTTTGTACAAGCGCTCAGTGGAGGAGAGTAAGTTGCGGTATATACCATATGTTGGGGATGGAGATTTGAAGGCATTCACAACTGTCACAAAGGCGAAGCCATTTAGGCCATCAGTGTTTATACCCAAAGAAGAATGTGTCAATGAATCACATCACAAAGAGGATGGGGACAAAGTTGAGGTCTATGGTTAACAAATACAAAGGTAGTTTTTAGCCTTTATTTTCTTTGGGCAATAAACATTTATTTAACTGTGTCAAAAGCTGGAATTTATTTGATACCATTTTAAAAGTATTTAGAATTTTTTGTTGTTTTTGAAAATCCTTGTACTACCTTTATTTTTGGTTCTTATCAGTGTATAAGGCCCAGATAATAACTCTTATGTTCTGTGGCAGAATAGTTCTAAGGGTTTGTACACAATAATTAATCTATATTAATTAAATCAAATTATTTAAATTGCAATGTCGGGAAGAACGTTGTTAACCGGACAGGAATTGGGAGACGTTGTAGACTAATCTTTGATAGAATAGCAGCACTCACAAACTTTTATGGCAAAGCAATGCGTGACATTACGTGCTGGCATCATTACTTAAGTAACCCAGCTAAACAAATGCATGAAGATTGCCCTGAAGGAAAGAACTCCAGGTGTTCATACCAAGCTTCTTTGGTGTGTTCAGAGAAAGCACACAAACTCATTGAAGATCCCCGGTTCTGCTGAACTTTTTAAAATTTTAAAACCCATTTTCAAGAAACTTGGAAGTCCCAAGTTTTTAGCAATCTGCGAAAACTGCATAACTCAAAATGCTAATGAGTCCTTGCATCATGTCATTTGGGTTCTTGTTCCTAAAGAAAAATTCACATCACAGCAGGAAAAAAATTTGGCCGTTTGTCTTTGAGTTTTATTGTTTAATCGCGGAACGCAATACACCCTACATTAAATCACCTGCTACCTGAAGAAGGGTTGACAGTGTCCAACAAAATGTTAGAAATGTGGTATAAGACTGACAAAGATCGGGTGAAAAGGGGCAGAGAACAAAGCTGTTGCAGAAACATGACTCCATATAAAGCAAATGAAAAAGTTGCAGGCTAGGAAACAGGATGGGTTCAGGCATGCAGAAGGGGAGCAATATAAATCACAGGATGGACAGGAAAGAAAAGGAAAAAGAAAGCGAAAGTTAAATGCCCCAGTAGAGCGGGGTAAAGGCTAAAAGAATTAAACATTATTTGCTCCAGTTGAAGAATAAAAAATGGAAGTGAATTTTTAATAAATGTTTCCAATACAAAATTTGAAAACATTAAGAGCAGATGTCTATAATTATTTAGAATCGAGTTTCAGTTTAGAAAATTCAATTTCTTCATATTTTGTCCAACATACCCCTATGGTATACTATTTTCGAAAATAGCATTAAAAGTTTTGGGCGATTTTTATTTTGCGAGAAAATGAGCAAAGTCGAGAATGGGGTTCTGGGCCTTAAAATCGGCGTTCACGGTTACTGTAAACAAACAAAAAACGTTAAATTTAATAAAACTCGTCTCAAAAACTGTAAGTCGCTTGGAGTTGCTTTTGCTGTATGTTGTCAAGCAACATGTAGACTCCCTGAAAAAGTAAAAATATTTCGATAGTTTGTAAATTTTGTTTGGAAATTGAGCACTAGAAAACTGCCACTCGAAGTCATCTCTCGGTGCATGGTAAATTCCACCAGTTTTCAAAAGGTAAAATCTCCTATGGTATACTGTTTTCTTGCCTGATGTTTGCTCTGGTTAATGTTTAGTAGTACATATTTATTGTGTCAAAATATCTAGCGTGGCCCGCAAATAACTACCCGTTGAGAGCTTAAAATATTTTGTTAATTTTTCACTCGCTAAAGCGAAGCGCCTTTTACAATGTCACGTGTCATACGCTGTTTACTCAGGAACGATATAACTTCACAATATTATTATTGCAATCTTTATTCATTTATTGTTCTTTATGTTTCAAAGCTATTAAAGTCAAAGTTATATAAAATGATTTTGTCAGCCAAAAGCAGTCAACACGATCTGATAAAGAGCGGTTGAACCCCTATCGAGTGTCAAAGTCCAAACACAAGAGTTCTGTTGTAAACATTGCGCTTCATTATTTACATTCATAAAAAGATAATGAACGGTACAACCTAGCTCAAATCGAACGTTCATTATTTACAGACATACAAAAATATGTAACATACAAAAAATAATAATTGTAAAACGTTACCAGTTTTATCAGAATTCCGCCAAAACTTTAAATTTTAAATAAAGCTGAAAATATAATTCACGAAAAACGTTCAAAGCGACTATGCTTTTCAGTAAGCAAAACGTTTCAAAGTAATCCAGTACTAGCACATCATCCTCACCTGTAATTAAGATTTACAAGACGGAAAGGTGAATCTTTCCGATCATGTACAGTGCATTCTAAGAAAATAAAAGTTTCCTCATATAGTTATAGTCACCCATGCCGTTTCCTCATATCCTCATCAAAACGTTCAAACTTTAGGAAGTTACAAGCTTTCTGGCAGTGATTTAGATAGCATTTTTCATTAAATAAGATTATGAACTTCAGCACTGCTTCCAGTTTACTGTTTAGTCAATTCTGTCAAATGCACGAATGGTTACGACGAGAAAGCTTGGGTCGAGGAAATGTGGGGATGTCTGAAATTTGACTAGTAAAATAAAAAGTACTACATAAACAAACATATTTTTCATATTTGATATAAAAATAAATTGCAAGCTTAATTATGCAATATCAACAATAATTATGATAGGAGTTTCTATATGTTTTCAGTTTTTTTTTCAATTCTTGCCCTTACAAGAACAATTAAACACAAGTTGTTCGATGGCATCGATATAGGCCGTTCTCTTTCTCCTATCTTCCCCTTCAACATGTAGGTCAAACGCCGCGCACAAGAGCTTTAAAAAGGGTAACTTTAGCCCCTGCAATTTCCTGGTGGCCACCAATGCGCATAGATTGTGTTGCTCATACGTGATGGGATGGTGTACCTGCAGTGACAATAAAATTTCTTCTCGTGCAGAAACAAAATTCATCTCCTCCTCTGCCGCATTGACATCATCCGCTGTAAGCACCTAATGCTTGCACAGTTTCATTGCCAATCGAGAGAAGAAAGATGAAATCTGCTGGGAAGATAGGAATTCTGAGATGGAGAAAAGGCGTTTTCCTTCCTCACTGACCGCGCGCCTCATTTCTCGTGCGACAGCGTCGGCATTTAGTTTCTGCCCAGTTGTCTGGCCGATATTAAACTTGGCCTCGAAGAACATTCTTTGTTTTGGGCTAAATCGGTAAGGCTTTTTTGTCTCCTTCAACGCCCAACCTATTTTTGGCTCGGCATGCTGTACATCACGTCTGTCTAACAAAGGTTCAGTTTCGGCAATAAGGGTAGGGACAACGCCAACTCCCTCGTGAAGATGAGCGGCATACCCAGTTTTTGCGAGATCTAACAGTGACTCTCTTTCCAATGATTTAACACAATTTTCAAACGACAGGTGCTTTTCAAAGTTAGAGAGCCGCTGAAATACCCTAACACAGCCTTCATGTGGGCAGACAAATAGTCCATCTGTTGATTGGTCAGTTGTGGCCTGTACCCTAGGTCTTAAATGTTGTTCGCTTGCTTCCGTTTCTTTCCCAGACCTCACTTTCTTTCGATTTTTCTTCGGAAGTACTTGTTTAAAGTCTCCGGCAGAAAAGGATACATCCAGGCATTTATATCCAAGTTCTGGCAAAAACAGGTTAATTAGTAATTTAATTTTGGAATTATTTGTTATAAAAACTGATTTTATAATTGATGTTGAGACATGCTCAATGTACTCTTTTGTACTTTTGTACAATTTTCTGTCGATAACTGATCTAGCAAAATATGAAGAAAGTGAAATGTGGCCACATACCCAGTTAAGACCAAGATCTTGTATCTATGTGCAATTGGGTACTCTTTCTGAGTTTTGCTGTGTATATTTAACTGCTCTCATAACCTCGTGGTGTTGATATTTCAGTGTTTTAGACATACTGAGTTACATGCAGTTTAGTAACGCAACCCCGCCACTTCCCCGTCAACAGCCGTAATTGTCCACAAAATCTACTCGATTATAAATGTAAAGAATAAAAAAATAAAGTTTACGATGAAATGTAGAAGTACTCTTATTTACCCGTCAAACCATCTCAATAATAAATTAGAATAAAATCTAATTTGTAAGTCCAGGAAAAAATTCCAACTTTTTTTTCACAAAACTTTATCATTTTTATGCTGTCCTGAAAATATAAAAGTTCTGATAAAATGACGTCATGTTAGGGGGGTTGGTCTCAAAAACTTTGTTCGCACCCTCCTTTAACCCCCCTTCCTCCTCCCCACCAGCAAAAGTTTTGCGTACGGGCCTGGATATAGCATTATTACTACTATAAAAAGGTTTTTACCTGATGATAAGGTCACTTGTATCTGTTTGCCACTGCCAATGCCATACGCTCTCCACGCCAACAGTTTTCCGCTAGAGAATCTGAAGTTATTGTATTTGTTAATACCTGGTAATTTGGGTGCCTGATAGTGAGACGGTAGGGACTCTTCGATGTTTTTCAAAGCTGCAACTCGAACACCCTCTAGTCCACCATATGACTGGAGAGCATCACACATCTGTTGAGCCGTTGTGACGTCATTTCCTTCGTTTACGTAGTAGCGGATGTGGCTCTTAGCAGTAGCAGCAAGCCTATCTGCAGCACCTTTTCCACCCTGTGGATCACTGAAATCTAGACCTTTAATCCTTACACCAGTCACTTCCAGTGCGTGACATGCTAGTACTGTGACTGATAAGTGATAGCACCCTGCGTTATCTTGTCTAAAAAAAGCGGATTCGATTTCCGGATGCTCTGCTTTAAGGGTTCTAAGGAGATGCTCCATCATGATCACAATGGTAGGACTGTCTTGGCTGCACGATTGTATCACATGGATAAAAGATTGAGATTGAAGCTCGCCCTCGACCCGGCGGTATACTACGGATATATGCCAAGATATACCCCGCTTGCCGAACCAATCAGCTTGAGACTCGCGGTATTATTGTGGGATAAACTTCATAGCCCAGTCGTTGATAATAAGACATGGCTTCGTCGCGATCGTCAGCACTGCTGTAGCACACACCTTGGAGGTGTTTCTCGACATCAGCTATGGCACGGTCCAGACCCATACAATGCCCACACATCTTGTTGTGTTCATGTTGACAGTGGTGTCTCAACTCCTGGTCGGAAGGGTCACTTAAGGCGAACACAGTACAGTGCTCTGGCACACTGCTCGTATTACAGACGTGGACCTAGTAAAGGTAATGTTTTTATGCTTCATCAACTATCTTTGTTGGAAAAGGAACAATATAAATTTTGATTAAGTTTCGGCTCCACAATTTTCACATACCCAACAGATTTCATTAAAGTTGTGAAAGTTTTGTTAGAGAGTGAAGACGATTTTAATGTTGTTTACAGCACCACCAATAAAAGTAATAATAATAATAATGGTAATGATGAAGATGAGGATGATGATGATAATAATGATGTCAATAATAACAACAATAATGATGATGACGATAATATCAATAATAATAACAACAATAATGGTGATAATAATGATGATGATAATAATGATGTCAATAATAACAACAATAATAATAATGACGATGATGTCAATAATAATAACAACAATAAAAAACTGTATTATGTGCTACAATTGATATCACATATACAGTTTCATATCGGAACAGACAGCGACGGTCATTTCCCTATAACTACCTGTTAATGGTAATGAAAGTTTCGTTATTTTGATCATTAGCAAAAACCGAAGTGGGCTAACCTTGTAATCGCCCTTGAGATACAATTTGGCTGCTTTTAGAAGTTCCTGTAGTCGTGTTACGGCTACTGCTGACGCCCCATTGGCTAGTGTTGTATCCAGAATCTCAGTAAGGTCGTCGAATGCCCTTCCTCCCTCGGCTGCGAAATAATCAAGTCCTTGCAAGGACTTTCTTACCGAGGCTGAACATTCAGACAAGATACGCAGCATTGTTCGTTCTCCGAGCGGTTTGAAGTTGCCCTCTGTGCAATACTGTGTATACTGCCGGACAATGCGCTGCGGTATCATTGTCCTAATAACATTTGGCACGTCAACATATTGACCATTTGACAACTTGAGCCTCTTCTCCCCAAATGGTAAGTCCTGGACCAGGTGGGGGTTAGTAATAAAACTCAGAAAATGGTCTAGTTGTTCCCGACTGATGTGTAGTCGCGGACAGTGCTTTCGTGGTACTGGTGCAGCTGGGCCATACTGGAGACGGTGAACTTTCACTGCAGTGTATTTGTAGTGAGATAAACCTGGAATATATTTCACTGCTGCTCGATAGGTGGCCTTACCAGCTATAACTGAGAGTACTTGACGCCGCGTATCCCAGCTCTTTGCAGTTTTATAAGCTTCCGCCATTGCGGCTAAGTAGATAGCATCTGTTGGATGGTCATCTGCATCTGCGCCGAGGAGAAAATTGACCCTTGTCAAGCTCTGCAGTTCTTCCCAAAGAGGTAAAGGACTTTTAGGATACATGGTGGTAAGGACACACGAAATCACGTCCGATGCTCTCCTGACATATCTATACCTAGTCTCCTCAGCGGCCTCATCCCATACAACCCACGATCTCTGCAAAGGCTCTACTTGACATTCCGCTAAAAATTCATTCAACCGTATCCGTGCTCGTTGTTGGTGGACAGAAATCAAGTCCTCCCCTGTTGAAGACGTGGTACTCCCACTTTCTGTAGATGGAATGAAGCTTTCATCCTCGAGGCGCAATCTTTGCACTTGAATTGCTAAATCATTTGATTCTGGACTTTCCTATAAAAGTATATACGTATTTCAGTAAATGATGTATTATAAACTGCATGAATAAATTTAAAAACTGGCATGCTCCTTGGAGCTTGCAATTTTATTGCTTTCAACGCTTGACAATGCAGCCATTAGAGCCGCTGATACGAAAAAATTTGTAAGATTTTGTATTTATGTGCGATGCTTTGGAAACAACGTGGGGTTTCTTCATTGATTTGAAACTAAGATTTTCCTTACACTAAAACTGATATTTATGCACTCACCTGATCTCCTTCCCCATGATTACTGCTTTCTGACTTTTCGACTTTGTACGATATTACAATCTCGGGCAGATCTTTCCTGTTTTTTATGCACTTCTCCATATAATCTTTACATCTTTTACAAATTGCTAAATAAAGAGGAAGAAAAAAAAATTCAACAGTGAGGATTAAAAGGGTCTTGCCACTTGGAGCCATCCAAGACAAGTTTTACATAAAAAAATGAGAGCTGCAGATAAGGCCACATAAAAAAAAATCCCTGTTTATCATCGAGATTTTCTCAAAATTCAGTGAGGGAGGGCTCTTTTTTTTAGGGTTAATGCTTTTGCGGACTGCTGAGTTAGTTGGGGAATAAATCTGCACCACCATTTACCAAGCTAAGTTGGACAAAGTGACATTTCTAAGGTGGAGTTTAAATGGCTAAACGAGTGTGACACAAATGCATAGAGAAGGAAATCAAGCTAAGTGTCGTAATATGCTGCCGGCCGAGTGGTTTGTCACTCTATATTGTTATGCAACATAGAAAATGTTTCTCGCCTTTTTCGTCATTTATTTTTTTAATTAAAAAATTAAATAAAAAAAGTCAATGTGCTGGCAAAAATCAGTGCGCGCGCTGATGATAAACCGGATTTTTTTTAAGTGGCCTAACATGGAAAGTATGTAAAACCTCTACAGTATACAAGCTTTTGTGAACCTTCTCCGGTTCTCTGCGGTTCGTGCTCAGATATCAACTAAAAGCGTTCGTGTTCTTGCCATGTATGCAGAAGGCAAAAAGAGTGGACGGACGCTGTCCATGCAGAATTAATTTCTGCTATTAAAGTATTACTATTATAAAGTATCTCATCCCATTTTTACCCCATCCACCTTTTTTGTATCCCCTTTAATTCCCTTCACCTCACATTTGAAACGTGCTCACTCTTGTTTTTCAAGTAGGTTAACGTTGCTGCGAAAAAGTTCCAAAAGAAACCTATTTTCCAAACCCTACGTAATTACTCACGTGTTCCAATGGGAAGAAGTGTGTTTGATTCAGAAAGGACATAAGCGGAAAGTTTGCTGCTAATGCCACGCTTCCCTTGAGCTTTCTGTTTGTGTCCTGCAATCGTTAACGGAACTGGACAGTTGGTCTTTCCACATCGCCAGCGGAAACCACGTGACTCTCTATGCAGTGGACATATATTCAATTTCTGATGGCATTCTTCGACTTTAAAAACACCTATACCATGGTCAATTTATGAAATTATGATAACTATCACAAAACGGTAACTAAAGGTTTTGAAAATAGATCATATTTGGGCAAAAGGGCATATGTACCTGCTCTTGCCAGTAGCAAATGCATTTCATTCTTTACTTCTTCATCGTCAAGAGGAACATGAAGCAATTGCAGATGAGATGTGACGTCTCCAGTGCATTCACTGAGGAGACCGTAGTCCATAGTTTCCAGATTTTCTGGGCTAGGCCCACAGGGCGAATGGCTTTCATACAATAAACTATATCCGCACGATTCCATATATCTAAAAACAATATCCCATAAAAATGCGCTTCGGATGCAACAACTTCTCTGACAAGTGAACTAACTGTAACTAAATTAAGACGATTAAGCAACAATTTTTACCACCTGCGGCTACCAAATAAGGTAAGAGTATCAAGAAAAAAATACGTAATTAGTTTTTACGTAATTTGTTTCTATTATTTTTATTCCGACCTTGCGAACCGAAATATAGACACGGGATGATTCTATGATTAGATAGTTTTTCTCCGTTGAGTATTTTTGTGGCCCAAAACTCTAAAAGCTGTTACTTTTTAAAAAAAATTACTTCAAATCCCTCCTCAAATTACACATAGCTTATTTGTCATGCAGTGAAGACGATATAATTGATAACATTTTGCGACAGACAAAAGCTTTGTTGTTATGTTTACATTTATCAAAATGAACTGTGTTGGCAAAAATAATTTTGACGTGATCTATTTATCCAAATAACTGCACCAGCTTTGTATTTAGCTAATACAGTAGACGACGCTTATGTCAGTTATCTATGTTTTTGAAGAAAATTATGCAGTTTGTTTTGCTGTTTTGTACGGCGGCATCTTGTAAGATTTCAACATAACGCAAATCTTATCTCTTTTCAATAATTTAAAATATTTACGTATTTCCCTCATTTCTTACCCGAACTTATAAAGCTAGGATGAAAAGTAAAACGTAAAACCAGTTTGTAAAAGACTCGTTATTTAAAATCTACATCTACTCTGCGTGAGAGACAAGTGTCAAAGGATGTTGCCAGGTAGGCAATGCTTCTAGCCGCAGCGGGGTAACTTCTACTTCCTGATTTTGATATATCCGTAAAAATATCTTTCCGTCTCACGTATCATGTTGATCCTAAGTAACTTCGTAACTAGTTTTTATTCATTTAATTCAACCTGATTGTACAATATTTTAATGTTTCAGCTAAGATGTGTAGGAATTAATCGTTGCGTGACATGTGTAACAAAGCACATTGTTTAAATTTTCGAGTGAAAAATGGACCGGACTTTTTGAGCTCTCGACGGGTGGTTATTTGCGGGCCACGCTAGATATTTTGACACAATAAATATGTACTACTAAACATTAACCAGAGCAAACATCAGGC
>JAOTRI020098042.1:0-14574 GCA_028564885.2 Zoanthus sanctaehelenae | reverse complement strand
TGGCAATGCCTAATATGGATTAGAGAAAGCTAATTGAATGTTTTGATACAAAAAACTCGAAAAACCTCCTGGACGGGTTAAAGTCTTTGTGTTTTGCTTGGATTAATGCTAATAAAAAATCTTGATTGTTTATATCAGTTTTTTCTTTTTCTAAAAACAACTCTAAAACATGACATTTAAAATTTTACTGTCCTCACGCACACTATTGCACGTCTTTTTATTATTAAAACCATGCAGTAAATTTTACTCATCTAGCCTTAATTGGTTGTTAATCGAGGTAAACTAACTATCGATTTAGGAATCGAGTTAGGAACCGAGGTAGGAACTGAGGTAGGAAACGAGATTGGAAACAAGTTAGGAACCGAGTTAGGAACCGAGTCGGGAACCGAGTCGGAAACCGAGTCAAAACCGAGTTGGAACCGAGTTGGAACCGAGTCTGGAACCGAGTTGGCAACCGAGTTGGCAACCGAGTTGGCAACCGAGTTAGGAACCGAGTTAGGAACCGAGTAAGGAACCGACTTAGGACCGAGTTAGGAACCGAGTCAAAACCGAGTTGGAACCGAGTTGGGAATCGAGTTGGGAACCGAGTTGGCAACCGAGTTAGGAACCGAGATCGGAACCGATTTAGGAGCCGAGTTGGGAACTGAGTTGGAAAGCGAGTTGGGAGCCGAGCTGGGAACCGAGTTGGGAACCGAGTTGGGTAACGAGTTATGAACCGAGTTGGGAACCAAGTTGCATGGGAACCGCGTTAGGAACCGAGTTAAAAACTGAAGTAGGAACCGAGGTAGGAAACGAAATTGGAAACGAGTTAGGAACCGAGTTAAGAACCGAGTTAGGAACCAAGTTAGGAACCGAGTTAGGAACCGAGGTAGGAAACGAGATTGGGAACGAGTTAGGAAACGAGTTAGGAACCGAGTCGGGAACCGAGTCGGAAACCGAGTTAAGAAGGGAGTTGGTAACCGAGTTAGGAACCGAGTTGGGAATCGACTTTCGGCCAACGGATTATACTCTTAATCAGTCAGCGGTATAATCAACTTCGGAAATTTTCTAAAGTTTCAACACGGTTCCTATCTCTGTTCCTAACTCGCTTCCTAACTCAGTTTCTAACTTGTTTCTCATCTCGATTCCTAACTCGGTTCCTACCTCGGTTCCTACCTCGGTTCTTACCTCTGTTTCTAACTCAGTTCCCAAACCGGTTTCTAAGCCGGTTCCAAACTCGGTTACTAACTCTGTTTCTAACTCGGTTCTTACCTCGGTTTCCAATTCGGTTCTCATCTCGGTTCCTACCTCGGATTCTAACTTGGCTCCTAAGTCGGTTTCTCAACTTGGTTCCTAACTCGTTTCCAATCTCGTTTCCTACCTCGGTTCCTAACTCGGTTCCTAACTCGGTTCCTTACTCGGTTCCTAACTCGTTTCCAATCTCGTTTCCTACCTAGGTTCCTAACTCGGTTCCTAACTCGGTTCCTAACTCGGTTCCTAACTCGTTTCCAATCTCGTTTCCTACCTCGGTTCCTACCTTGTTCATAACTTGGTTCCTACCTCGGTTCCTACCTCGTTCATAACTTGGTTCCTACCTCGGTTGCTAACTCGGTTTCTAACTTGAAAATTTGGTATCCTCTAATTGATATGTTTTTATTTATTCAGTTGATTAGTTTGAAATCAACACTTTATGCAAAATAGAAGTGTGAAAGAATGTATTCATGAAATATGAAAGTGAATTGTAAAAATATTTAAAAATGGTAAAAAAAATATAAATAATTGACAATATAGAAGAATGGAATGCTGCTTTGGCAAGGGCCGGGTTAGCACTCGCTGACATTCTTCAAAAGGGCCTAATTAATATTCAAACCACTTGATCATTCTGATAACCATTTGATGAAACCGGAGAAGTTCAAATTAATAGCAAACAAACTCACTTTCTAATGTTTCCAGGATGCGCAGTCCTGTTAACGTTCTGAGACCGGTTGAGATCAGTAAATTAAAAGTGCAAATATTACACAAAGAAATCAAGTTGACAATTATAAAATCCACTGCACGTCTGATTTGTATCTCAGAAAAATATATCTGAACCTCTCCGGTTTCATAAAATTGTAAACAGAATGATGAAGTGGTTTGAGTTTTAATTAGGTCCTTTTAAGATATGTGAACGAGTGCTGACCCATTGGCTGAGAGTTATTATCGGCCGCTTCATATTTATTAGCGGTATGTCAATATTCCAATGTTTTACGGATACGGAGTAAAGTACGTGAAAATTTTACTGTAACAGAACTTATGTTTTGTGTAGGAGCCATTGACTTTTTCAATTTTTTTGTTTTTATATATTAAAAACATTTTAAGAGCATTTGAAGCTAAAACATCTAAAATAAATGCAAACGTTCAGCCCCGGCCCATAAATGTTTCATTCATTCATTTATTTCCATTTCAGTGGAAATAAAACTTAAACATTTCAAAAGTGACATTAATTTTTTGAAACTTTATTACCTTGAAGAAAGAGACAAAGAAATTGTTAAATGAAACAAAAAAGTATAAGATAACCTTCCTTTGGTTAACTAAATTGGTAAGGTTCCAGTCTATCGTACGGGAGAATTGGGACTTCTATTCCCCGCCAGACCAACATTCAGGGTCTTATAATGATTGAGGATAAAGTGCTGTACTTCGGCAGTGGTGTTTGGCCGCCTTTGCATTTCACTCAAGTAAAAATAAATTGATCACGGGAATCCGCACTAACCAACTGAACTAATCATGTTGCAGTGGTTAGCACTCCTGACTAGCGAGAATTCAGGGAGACGTGTAGCTCGATTCCTGCATGGGGGAAATACCAATTTTTCGTATGAGTGTATTTATTCTTTATTCCATTCCACTGAACAACAACATACACATATATAAAGTGTCTTTGCTCTAACATCTGCAAATAGTTTGACTTTCACGTCTTCTCGGATAAGGCCGTTAAACCATAGGCCCTCGGGGATTATATCTGTGTGTGTGTTATAATGTGAGGTGTCCCCAATTAGTAGACCTTTGGCCGGCTAGAAAGACTTGAAAGTCTTTATTATTATTATTGTTATTGTTATTATTATTAATATTATTATTATTATTATCACTTATGGCCGACTATTTTCTCCTTAACATCAAGTAACGACCCGTTACCTATATTAAGGGAATAACGCAAAATTCTGGCAGTTCATAATAGGCGTGCTTTTTGTAATGTACCAAAGTGCAGATCTTGACTGATTTAAGAAAACTACAATTCAAAACTTGTGGAGATAGTGCCAAAAACCCCAATGACAATGGAAATTACACACCTTCACTTCTCTACAGTTCCAAATTATTTTTAGTTCCCATTTGAGGTATTGGTAACAATAAATCTTTTCCCTTTCTCCACCAGGAACGCCTGAATCGAATGGGTAGGTTACATCAATGATAGTACACGATCTTTTTTCCTTATGGAAGACAACAGTGTCCGGTTTATTGTGGACTAGTTCTTTATCTGTTTGTATGCGCATATTTCAAAGAACCTTTGCAGTTACATTTTCAACAACAGTCTTTGATCGATGTTCGTACCATTTCTTGTCATGCTCAAGGCCATGACTGCTTTGACATGAGGGCCACGTGTTAGAAAACTCACTGGGTTAATTGTGTCACCCACCTTAAATAAAGTCTATTGTATATATATCTTATTAGACAGTTTAGTATGTAGTATGGCTGGATATTTTTACGAGTCTTGTAGTATTTTGACGAGCCCAAAGGGCGAGTCAAAATACACAGGACGAGTAAAAATATTAGCCATACTACATACTTAACTGTCTAATAAGTGATTTATTATCCAATTTTTTTTCGAGAAAAATAAAAACAAAATTCTGCGACACGCGCGGTAAAACAAGTTTTCTGGAGTACGAATATCGCTCGAAATGTGAAATACGGCTGGATATTTGTACTCGCCCCAGACCCTCTTATGGTGTTATTTGTACGGTTATTCGTGCGATTGGATAATAATACTAAATACTGCTATTATTTCTGTACTTAAAAATATGATCTTGATTTAACTGAATGTAAACTGTTTTGATTAACAGCTGCAAAAACATGTTGCTGTATTAAAACATATATGGCAGTTAGTGATGGTAAAATGTTTTTTCCAAACATATACGGCAGTTAGTGATGGTAAAATGTTTTTCCAAACATATACGGCAGTTAGTGATGGTAAAATGTTTTTTCCAAACATATACGGCAGTTAGTGATGGTAAAATGTTTTTTCCAAACATATGCGGCAGTTAGTGATGACTTTAACAGTTGGTAATGGATTGTATTAATCATGTTAATGATGTGATATAGTTTTGAGATGCATATCTTATCTTCGAGTTTAAGAAACCTGTCAATTATGTAAATACTTAATAATTTGTTTTGTTGTGCTGTCTTAAGCACAGTATTCACATAGAAAATTTATTGCCTAAGTAGTTAAAAAATTGCCATTAAAATATATGTTTAAAGTTCATTCAAAGGGTTTTCTCTTTCATTGTACTGCAGTTGGTTTGTTTGGCTACAGTTAAGTGTAGAAGTAGAAGTTTATCTTATATTTGCTCATGTGTAAGCAAATCTTTATTGATTTATATTAATAATATAAAATAATAGTAATAGTTATAATAAATCAGTCTTTAAAGATACAACAAATTATGCTAAAGACCTCGGAAATACCATCACATTTGCCAAAACAAAGTTATAGAGGTTGAAACATGGTTTAAATCCATACAAATGTCTGTAATGTTGAGACCGCATCCCCAAAAACCAATTGAACTTTTTAAAAAGTTTTTTCTGATTTCTCAGATACTCTTAAAATTAGGCAAGCATGCGTGATTTTCATTCCAACTTCTTTCAAACGGTGACCAAATGACAAGATTTTACAAAACTGATTAAAACATTTTGGAATTTATATGGTTTTATATGGTTTTGGGGACGCTGTCTCAACATTACAGACATTTGTATGGATTTGAACCATGTTTCAACCTCTATAACGTTGTCTCTGTGTACCTTAAAAGCATCAGACTTGGTCAAATGACAACCCTGAACACGATCTTTCATGTGGTGGTGTCAATTTAATGATTGGTTAAAATCTGAAACTCGTCCCAGTTCCCTGCGCAAATCTCGAAATGGCCAGTAGTTATTGGTTCCCAAGGGCAATGTCAAATGTCCAGTTGGGATGTTGCAGAAGGCTTGTCTGCTTGGAACTGCAAGGATTCTGAGAAAGTTGCTAGACACCTCAGACGACAGGGTGTAGCTTGATGTCCTGCCTGAATCCAGCAAAATGCTGTGAGCAATGTTAAGAACTATAATAATTATAATAACGACAACTAGGGATAAACAAAGCTTATAAAGTGCCGGAAGGAAGACGCAACAGTTGCGAAGACGCGAAAGTCTAACCGTTTGCAAATGTTAGAAAAAAGGCAGCACTTTCTCAATTATTTTAAGACCCTGAGTGTTGGTCCGGCTGGGAATCGAACCCGAGCCTCCCGCACGATAGACTGGCACCTTACCTATTAGGCTAACAAACAAAAAGTTTGTGTCGGCACATTGCATTCCGTTCCCACGTGAAAAAGGAACGATGTGTAGATCTGGTTGACCGCGGACTGCCGCCGCAATTGTTTATGTAAAAGTATACCTAGTGGCAGTACACTGGTGAACATGTTCAAGTAGCCGGATGTCGTCATCTCGAGAAAAATAAACTTTGAGAGCTGGTATATAAGGCCCACTGCACACTGGTGAACTTGTTCAAGTACACCAGCTGGTCCCAATAGTGTCCGCCAATCAAAAGGTGTGCTGCATGAATATACTTGTTATTTCCTAGTATGCGGTGAACTTTCACGGTGTTTTTGTCAAAAATTCCTTCTGTGCGGTGACCAATTTAAGCAAGTGGTAAGTACTATTAACAGAAATTTTTACGCATGCGTGGACTTCAGTGACATATCAATTAGCTAGCTTTTGGAGATAATGTGCATATAACCTTTAAAGGAATTTAAGATAAAAGATGCGAAGGTTAATTGTTTGAAAGCGACACACGGTCACACGTGGCAGCTTTTTCTGCAACTTGTTCTGCAACTTGCAATGCAATGCTGACGATAACGGAAAATTGCAAGTTGCTGTGAAATGTCATGCAAACGAGGGCAATATTTTCGGAACTCGCATAATTTTTTTCATTTTATGTAAGCTGGATGAGTCCGAGCGCGGGCTAAAATGTTTATGAGCAATTTTCATGGCTCTACATCTTAAATGCGATATTGGGGAACCTTGTAAAGCAGGTTGCTAAAACCATGTTAAACGCTGCACTTGGCATCGCAACACCGGGTAAGTGGCTTACAAAAATTGCGCATGTATGATTATTTTGTCCAACTGGCAACACAACGTTGCAAGTTGCGGTAAAAATTGAACAATTATCTACTTTTCTCAACGGTTGCGAACAAACGATATTATTGCGAGATACGATACAAAATTATCCCCGTCCGACATAGCACAGCAACTTGCAATTTGTCGTAGTAATCGTCAGCATTGCATAGCATTGCAATTACTCAGTTTAATACGTCCTTTGGTATCCAGCATAGTATTACTGATAGTTGTTTTTTGTGTGTGTTAACGACCAAATGTATATGCGGACAGTAACTTTATCTTGTATGCGAACAAAATAAAGATGATTTTGTTTTCGTATTTCAGTTTGTGTATTGTTCATTATCAAATTGATGAGTAGGTTCCATCATGCGCCTTGATAAAAAACATATATTTGATGCGGGTATGCGTGTTGGATGAATTGTATCCATGGATACAATGCGCGTCATGCCGTTTGGCCACATGCACAGTGTATAAACAGAAGAATGTTAGGCCCAGTCCACCAGTATCCGAATATATACGGATTTCCTCCACACGCATCGGGCGAATTGGACGCAAATATTTTCGTATCCGGAAAGAAAAAGTTTTGGATTCAAAAGTATTCTGATACGTGTTGACAGGGGCTTAGTTACCCTGAACATGTTTTATCTTAGAAAGAAAGTGTTCCTCGAGTTGAACGCTCAGAAAAAATTCTGAGTCATTGACGGGAATCGAACTTGAGGAATACTTTCTTTCCAGCTTTATATATCGAGTTGCATACTTCTATCAGTATTATCTCTTATCTTGTTTTACGGTAAGGCATTTACCGTACGTTTGAACAACTGAAGGTTTTTGGTTGATCAGTTTGTCACGTGTAAATTGGATTTGGTTGAAAATGAAAACCCGACCGCAAGGGTTAATCATAAAACATTAGACCAACTTTGCGGTAAACCTTTGAACGCCGCATTTTATTGTTATGAGAAATTGCTTTTAAAAGTATATAAAAATGTCAATTACAGCTTCATCAAAACATTTCAATAATTCAATGCTTTAGTCACTAAAGAAAATACCGCCTATAGAAAAAGAGAAAACATATTTAAAACTACATTTTCCTTGATCATATGAACCAGCGCAGTCAACACAGATTTCAGTTATTTTGTCAAAATAATATAAGTATGAAAAGAACTGTGTCTTGTGATGACTTTATATATGATAACCACAAAGAGGGGATCAACTCAATTAGTCAATACTTTGAAGAAGGTTTTTAAAGTTTGGCTACTAACTTTGAATGGTTTTAAAATTTCTCGTTCCGTTAAACTTGTTAAATTCTTTTTTTAAAAAGTACAGATTTTACAATAATACGTTTTGAACTTTCAAACCAGCACGTTAATGTTTTCATTATTTTTAAATACTGACTAAATGGTGTACGTATGGTTTTGCGGTGATTCTATTTTCTTCAATGACTTCATTTTCTTAGGAAGTGAAGATAAAGGTGGAGCGTAGGCGAGACTTCCGGTTTGTGGCATAAGAACAAAGTCCCACAGCCCCTCCCCCGAGGGTTTCTAGAAATTAGCATCAAATATCTGCGCAGAGAGTGTGCGCAGTTGGTTACAATTCGGGTTACAAAGAATGCAAAAATAGTGGAAGTCCAAAGAATTGTTTTCTTGCAACGAGAAGACTTCATTTACTAATGTCAAAATTACAAAAAGCACCGCAGCGGTTTGTTACGCAATCAGATCTTAGTATAATTGAAGTGAAATCTAAGGTATGGAGCTGTGATTTCTTGTTTCGTGTAACTGTAAGATAGTTGGTTCAATCTTCATTCTCTACAGCAACGCCTCCTCTACGTTTTAAAATTCACATTATGAATATATTTTTCTGTATATTTGATTTCTCTCATAGTTTGACGCTGAGTTTCGGAGATTCCCAGTGGACAAAAATGTCACGAAGACTTATGAGCAATTTTACAAGCAGGTAGAAAACATGCACAAGTTGCAGGAAATTCCATTTACGACGTGGTACACCGATATACACAACGATCTTCTTCCAATCAACAATGACAACAATTTTAGTATTGCATTGACCCAAGCACTGAATCATGCTGCTAAGCCTTTGCTAAGACTTTTTGTCCAGAGAAAGGGTAGGTTGATTGTTTCAGCTCGTCTTATTTTGACATTTTAAATATACACTATTATATTAGTTTATGTCTTGTCAGTAGTTTAAATAATTCGAACGTTAATGTATGAAACTCTAAAGTTTTCAGAAGAAGCCGAAACTTAATTTTCCCGCACGTCTTTGAAAAACGTTGTCAGAGTAAGACAACTACGTTAATGGTGAATTCGTTTAAAAAGAAAAGTTGATTCTGCTCATTTATTGATGTTACCACACTCTTCGATGGAGCTAATACAAAACAAGTTATGAAAACCATAAATTGATGAGGAATCAAAACTGATTCTCTTATAAAGTTATCACATTAATATCGATCGTAAATATTTCTGAAATTAATATGTAATTGTTTTTCACTAGAAAAAGTAAACGATGTCGATTCGAACAATATATGATTATTGTTGAAATGTTTTCAAGTCTTTTGGAGGATAAACGAAAATACTTGATCAAAATTATTATAAATTTAAATCCTAGAATATTAAACTTCTTTGTGATACATTGTTTTAATTTTGTTTTGGTTTTAAAAATTGATATAACCTAATTGTTAAGAGTATTTTTTATGCCGATGAAGAGCTATAACTATAAATAGAAGCTCAAAAACTTTGTTGTTGTGTACATCATAAGAGAAACAAATTTGGACCAGTGGAAAGTATCTCAAGAAAGTTAAATAACCTATTTTAAATTGCTTAAGACTATTTATAAAATAATATGAATGGTATGTGTGTTTTGATTGGTCTATAAGTATGTTTACACATTGCTATGAAGCAAAATGTTATTTGTATGATACCAAAATAACATCTATTACTCTCGATTGTGAATCACACTCTAACTTGCCATAGTCCTGATTTTAAAATAAAGGACTGGGTGCAAGTGTATTTGCATATGTGTGCATTTCCACTGATCATACAATCTAGACTCTATTCAAGGTTTAATTTGTGCATAGTGTGTTCAAGTAAGTTATTCTTTTGTCAATTATTTTGGTATTAATTATGTGTTCCTTTTGCTTCGAGAGGATTTTTGTCAATTTAATGTTATTTTATAAGAGCTTGAATAAAATAGCAATTGTTGTTAAGAGTTGACATTATTTTAACACATTAAAAAAGATGTGTTTTCTGTAGTTTTTCTGCTGCTTTAAGAAGCAGTGTGTATGTGTCAAAATATATCCTAAGAAAAGTTTGTATTGTCATTTTCAAATTGATTTTATCTTACTTTGTGTAAAGTATATCGAGACCGTGAAAAAGCTCAACACACCTTGAAATTACCTGGAAATGTCCTTGAATTTTGTTTTGAGCAGAGGGGAAAAACCCTGGAAAATTATCTATAAAATCAATGAATTTATATATAAATTATATAGATTTTAATATGGGTCTGATTATTTTCTTTCGCTACCTGAGACAATGTTGAATATATTTATGCTATATAAACATGATGCTTAAGATAGTATATGTTAGTGTTTCTTACTGCCTAATTCGGGAAATAAAGACCATCTGTTTGTACAGTATACATTTTAGTTAAAATTTAGCTAACTTTAAAGTATTGATAATCTATCGCTAGGTGAGGGTTATGAGAAGACGGGACTTCCCCCTGAAATTGGGACACAAAAAAAGAATTTCCAAGGTGTGCTAAAAAGTATGAACATTCTTCCCCATACTTCCAAGCCTGAAAACAGATTATCCATTGGAACTCCAAAAGATTTCCGCAGAGTGTCTGCTATTGTGGATGTTGATATCTTACCAGAAACGCAAAGAAGGGTACGGCTCTTAAAACACAACACTGACAAACCACTTGGTTTTTATATTCGTGATGGCACTAGTGTACGAGTTACACCAAATGGTCTGGAGAGAGTGCCAGGCATTTTTATTTCAAGATTAGTTCCAGGGGGGCTAGCAGAAAGCACTGGCCTTTTAGCTGTCAATGATGAAGTTTTGGAAGTGAATGGAATTGATGTTACTGGTAAAACTTTAGACCAAGTGACAGACATGATGATTGCAAACAGTCATAACTTGATCATAACAGTAAAACCAGCCAACCAGATGAACAATGTAATGGCACCAGTGCGTGGGCCAGATAGAACTGAATTTCGTGAAAAATCTAAGAGCATGACAAATTTAAATGATATCAGAACACCCTTGGCTATACCCAGTGGGACTCCAACAATATCTCATGCTTACACCAATCATATGGCAGAAGATTTCCCCGATAGTGATGAAGAAGGAGAACCGACAGTTGATGATTCTGGTGTTTTGTCAATTTAAATCAAATTTGATTTTAGGGAAGTTGTTCTGCTTAAGAATACTATCAATGCTGTGGTCTGAATCAAGCTCATTGGAAAATGCAAGCCAGGTCACAAGCAATAAGTATACAGTATATGTTAGCTCCTTGTCAGAGAAACTAAACAATATAATGTAAAAATTTTATATCCTGAATTCCATGGTATCCTTATCTCATGTCCCATTTTCCTCATGAGTGAGGCCTCGTTTCTCATGAGTAAGGATTCATTCCTCATGAGCAAGGTCTAATTTCTAATTAAAGTTTCTTCTATCCAGGGTATCTTTTGATTCATACCCAGGTTAATTAATTTTATCCAGACTTTTTATCCAGTTCCCGAAAAGTCTGTATAATCAAGTTTTAAAATATTAGTGTATAAATCTTTAGGTTATATTTTATTATGTGCATCATTCAACCTCTCTTGAAGTTCCTATGAAAAGTGAAAAGTCTAATGCAAGAGTGAGGTAAGTGGTGTTTGATGAAGTTTGCAATTCTCACCGGATGATCTTCATTGTCTCTTTCTAAGATTTGGGAAAGGTTAGTTCTTTTCTCAACCTACATAATTATACCTATTTTAAGTTTTCATAACATTTTTGGAGAATTTAGCATTTCATATAAAATCACTTACATTGTTTTTGCACTAGATGGCCCTTCAATTTAATATTAAAATGTACAGTGTTATAGAGCACACTACATCCAGCCTAGAACAATAATATAATCAGAGAACTTTTGTTTTTGTCATTGATATTGGTTGTCAAATAATTGCTAAAATTAATTTGTTATCTATTTTGGATTAGTTACTAGTTGTCAGACCTATTCCAATCTGCAAGATATTAATAATTTTTTATCTTGAAGTTAATGCATGTTTATCCCTTGGTTTAAATTCTATTTTCCGGTTTTTGGTTATAAATAGTAATGTATGATATAATGATTTGTAGTACCATGTATGATAATGAGTTTTAGCAATGTATGATAATTAGCTTAAAACAAAGGAAATTAAAACTTAAACCTGAAAAAAACTGAACATCAACAAATACTTCTAGATATTTTTCTACGATTTATGTTATCTTTTTCAATCCTTACAATCAGAATCTCTGCTACACCCAGTCAGAGCAACATTTGTAGGATATTTTTTCGAGTTGAGAAGAATACAGGCATGTGCTTTGTTAAGTGGCTAAAATGTGTTTCAGATGTGAATCCAATGGTTTAGGAAATAGAGTACTACATATATAACATAAACACTTTCCCCAGAAAAAGGTCTCAACTTAAATAGCCAATATTTGTTTTACAAGTTCTGACATGTTGATGTTCAGCATTATTAGTCCTTAAACCTGAACACCCTGTTCACCTGAAATCGATATTAATTAGCACTTTGATTTTTTAACAACAAAGGCTGTAAATGATTTCCCAAAATAATATATTAAAATATTTAGTATTTACCAAAGCAAACAATATCCATTTTTTGTGAAAACGTCTTCTTTGTGATTGGCTCCCATAACTCTTGATATCCAAGACTTGATTTTGAGGCAGAAGTCAAACTGAGAAAAAATGTTTACATCTCGTATCCTTGAAAAATAAATCGCATTATTATCCAATATTTTCAATTAATTGATATAAAAACAACTATGTCATCAGAGTTTGTAGCTCTAGATATATTCCTTGATGCTTTGCATCTGTTATTTTCATCACCACAGTTAATTGTTAATTCTAATTAAGTATAGCATTGTAGAGTGCCCTTTGATGTACATGTATATAATGTAGTGTTATGTTTGGGGTGCTCTTATCTCTCATTGCTTCTGAATATAGGAGCTCATTAAACAATTCTTTTTAAAAAAATACATTTTGTAGGGCACAGCATTTTGCATTCCATTTTAACTAAAAATAATGCATTCATAAAATGTGAAATGTTATACGTATTTAGTTCTCTACTTAACCAGAAAGGTTTCTACATTAAATTTGCTACCTGTTATTCAATTAATTTTTGTTAGATAATTTGAATCAACTACAAATACGGTTATTTTACACTGTAATTAAAGTATTTTAGGTTTATCATTTTGTTGGGAGCAAACTGTAGTGATAAATTATTGTCGTTGGGAAAAAAAATTCAAAATAAAAAAAATCATACTTCAAAGCTTGATTTGTTTGATTTTCCTCTCCAAAATCTCTTTCTTATCACTTCAATTAGAAATGTTTGTTTTAGAAAGTGTTTTATGTGTAAACCCCAGGGGGTTAGATTAAGTTAGGTTACTTACGATTAGAATAAAGGGATATCGTAAATAGTATATAAAATATAATGCTCCGGGGACCGCGCAGTGATTTCAGAAGTGGTGGGGCTACGAGAATCATACTTATAGGAGAGGGGTCCGTTTTGGGGGCTATATTCCTGTGTTTCTTGGCTGCGGCATTGAGTTATATGCGCGAATTATTTTCCATGTATACAGTTTCTTAACTTTTCTTGACATAAGTTATATTAATTTATACTTTTGAAATGAAACAAAATACAATTATCTCGTTTATTCACAGAACTACATCTCATTCTTGTATTTTTCCGCGCTGTCTTTGCGCCTTGCTCAGAACCATCAAGATATCGAACTAACTATTTTTGTTCTATGTGTGGTGTGAAAATTTGCCAAAATGTTGATCTTGGTTACGAATTGACAAAGAGTCATGGCGATGTCTTAATTTAAGACCAATATCGGTTTTGATTTTATGGCTATGTAGCGGTTTGCGATGCGAGCACGGTAAATACTTCATGTTAGTTCCTCCATGTGTTCATGCAGCACCTTTTGGTTGGCGGAGAAAGGAGACTTGGGACCAGCTGACTGTTTTATGTTTTTAATGCGTGGGTTTGCGATCATCTATACTTGGACAAATATTAAACGTCTTTGGGCAAAAAGTGGTCGGGCCTTCAAGGTTGCGCGGTCCATGTGGAGAAATGTGAAAAAATTTGAAGAAATACTTCGTGACAGTAATCGATCTCTAAAATGCAACATTACACCTTTTGCTCTTCATTTGTAAACGCAAAATGTGCACTCCTAAAGTAACGTCAGCTGATGGAACAACGCGAATAGGCATTCATTAGCACTATTTTAAGCTTCAAGAACGCGAAGAAACATTCAAGTACGCAATTTGCATATGTATCGATATTCAATAACATCAACAGACAAACAACTGCACCTTTGGACAATCAAGGATAACGAATGTACTTTCCAAATCGCGCAATTGATAGTCATTAACACCAGAAGACAATCAGTTGCATCGATTCACTCAATGGCACATTAAAGACATTCAATAAGAAAATTTCCATACAGAAGCACAATCGATAGTGTTTTTACACAATTATTCAATAGAAATGAACAGGCTGGTCAAAGTGAGAAGAGTAAAAAAAAATATTGCATTTATGTAGCGCTTATCCTTAGAGCTCTAAGTGTAACCATTTGCAGATGTTAGAGCTAAGGCAGCACCCTGAGTGTTGGTCCGATCGGGAATCGAACCCGAGATCTCCCGCACAACAGACTGGCACCTTACCAACTAGGCTAACCAGGCGGCGGTTTAGTGGATAAATATTAAAACAAAGGCTCGTAACGAAAAGTTTAGCATTTGGGTTTAGGAGGATTGGAATCAAGTTTGGCAGGTTTTACTTTAGGTTTAGGGGAGTAGTCCAGTCATTCTACGAAATGACCTGCCACTAATTGCAACAGAAGCTTTTTTTATTATAAATATGTCCAATAGTATCCCAATAACTACCAAAAAAAAGTCCCAGGAGATTCGAGTGGGGGAAGGTCCCTAAAA
>JAOTRI020098031.1:0-14575 GCA_028564885.2 Zoanthus sanctaehelenae | reverse complement strand
ACAAAACTTAAGTTGAATCGCGCTTTATTCTTGTACCAGTGCACGCAAAAAGTTTTCTTTTCAAAGGAATTCTTGTTGAATGCCGTTTTAATTATTGCAAAGTTGCATGGGTAAGCACGCCACGCTACCACGAGAAATGTTGAGTGATTTTGTTGCAACCGTGTGTCCACCTCCAAAACATTTGTTGCGCGCAATGTTACATGAAATGTTGCATCGTGTGTCCGTGCCTTAACAGCACGATTAGTCTCCACTCTGGATAGAGAGGTTATTACACGGTGGCTGAACATATGTTGTTTATGTTCGAGTGGAAAAAACTATGTTCAAGCAAAGTGTAGTTTTCTTTTTATTACACAGATAAGAAAGTTTCGAAAATAAAAATAAAAAACCTGCTCAAAAAAGAAGCAAACTAGAGGGAATATGGAAAATATATCACCCTTATCCCGCACGTGGTTACATATGAAATCTACGAATGGCGTATTTAACAGTAAAAAGCCCATATCTATGAAATAAATATAAATATTGTACTTTAAGTCGATGTCTTCTTCACATACCTTGGTGACTGCATTGAGCGCCTCCCAGCTGACCATCACGACGTCCACGTCACAGTTGTTCATGAGTTTTATGATGCAACGGAAAAGAGCGGGAACGTGCATTGAATAGTCAGCCTTTGTTTGATTACAAAATGCGAAAAGCAGCGAACCAGCAGCCTGTAGAGGGAAAACAGTGAGTTGTATTAGACCCCATCCACACGTATCCGGATATTTTTGAAAACGGAGATTTTTTTTTTCCGTTTGCACCTCCTGTCCACACGTAAACGGCGTTTTCGGCAACAAAGATGGTTGTTTTTGAATACGCTCTCCAGACTGTAGATTTTTAAAAACGGAGATTTATCGTATTCGTGTGGACGGGCGAAACGGAGATTTTTTGAATACGATGACGTCATACGTCCTTCTCTATTGGTTACAGCGCATGGTCTATAGAGAGAGCTAGAGTATTTACCTAGCTTTACCGTATTCGTGTGGACGGGCGAATACGATTTGAAAACGCTACGTAAGGGCACGTAATTTTTTAAAAACGGAGAAAAAAATCTCCGTTTTCAAAAATATCCGGATACGTGTGGACAGGGCCTTAGACAGTCACACAGAAATGTTGCCTTTTGATAGTTTTAAATATTTATCATTGTCATAAATAACCAAACAATTATTGTAATTACTTTTATTGCCAGTTTTTATTTGACGTCATGGCAGCCATGTTGGTGTACTCTAAACAAAAGAGTTTTGATTATTTCTTGTTTTGCACACCAACATGGCCGCTATGTCTACTGTCTTTTGCCTCTCATGGGACAGTGTGAAAGCCAAGAATAGCTTTGTATTCCTGTGACGAGAATTTAAAAGGATGTAACTATTGTTTGTAGCATCTCCCAACTTCCTCCTACGAATAAAGTGGCCTTTTGCAATAGCAAAGCATCCCTAACAAAGTAACCCATAAGTTTATAAAAAGATTTGTTTTTTGCTTGAAAATCAAAACAAACACAGAATATGATGAGGTACAGAAGAGGATCTGTACCCAAGTTATCGATTTCTTTTCAAACTAGCTATTTACAGCAAACAAAATTAGTCTTCCAAAAATATATATACTTGGTGCGGATCCAGAAATACCATGGCTGAGATTTTGAAAATGATGAATGTGGCCTCGGAAGCCTCGAAAAGGATTACGAATAAGGAGTAGAGGAGTAGGGACGGAATGTTTGCACACGTCGCCATTTCTCATTACGACGCAAGTGCAAAGCAATATGGCAGTTCAACCACAGATATGGTTTCTGATCTTTCTTGTCGACATTCATGTTGTATTTAGTTTTTTTTTGTCACGTTCATCGCTCGTTCTTCCTCTATCATAGAACTGCTGCATTGCTTGGCGTTATTTTCCAGTGAAAAGATTTTCCTTCATCCAACATTTGTTATGTTTTCTTAAGAACTTTCACTTTCATTCGTCGTGGAGACTTCTAAGTCACTTTTCATTTTTTAAATAAAAGTAACGTTTAAGGTGGAAAAAATAATATTTTCAAAATTCCGTTGCTGATAAGTATCTGTCAACACTGAGCTGTTAGGGGTACAGAATCAGGTTAAGTTTAGTAAGATTCTGAGCTGTTAGGGGTACAGAATCAGGATGTGTTTAGTAAGATTCTGAGCTGTTAGGGGTACGGAATCAGGATGTGTATAGTAAGATTCTAAGTTGTTAGGGGTACAGAATCAGGATGTATTTAGTAAGATTCTGAGATGTTAGGGGTACAGAATCAGGTTGCGTATAGTAAGATTCCAGACCTCTGGGAAAAAAATCAGAGTGCGCGATTTGATGGAATCCGAACGATTTATCAACTTCCTATCTCAAACAATTCGGATACCTTTTGCATTCCTGAATTCACATCTTTTGCTGCGGCCATCAATTCGTCAAGAATGATTCTAACTCCAGCGTCATCTTCAACTGAGAGAACAAGATTTTCCGCTCCCTCCAACTCCTTGGAAAGTAAGCAAATTGCAGAGCAGGAGATTAAATAAGCATACAAAAACATTTAGACGAGCTTTTCATTTGGAACAAAACGAACAATTTTCATATGACAATTTTTATTTGCTCGTGTAGATGAACAAAATTGACCAATTTTTATACGACAATCGTATTGCTAAAAAACTAGCGTATTAGTTTTTAGATGGCAAATAAAAATTGTCACATACATAAAATTGTCCATATAACGAGACAACACATAGAATTGGCAATTTTTTTTATGTTATCTGTAGATTCCAGTCTTAAATCGTTTGACAATGGAGAGTAAGATGTACATTATCAAACACATTATTGAATTTCACGTATTTTTTCCCGTAGCTGGCGTATATAATACATTTGCAATTAGCCATTTTTGAGACAAATAACTATTCTGGTATTTAAACCCCTGATTGTTGAAGATATATTTTCTATTTTACTGATCGTAATGTAACTTTGCAAAACAAATTCTTACTATAGGGGAAAACCTCTAATTGCACTTGCTTAAGCATTGTTGAAAATAAACGCCGAACCCGAAAAAGCGCCGGATCAAAAAAAAAAAAAAACCAACGAGAATTTAAAATGCGTCGCGCCGCTTAATCGAGTAAATACTCTTTTGATAACCCATCTTATAACTACCCCCCAAACAGTTCCCATTTAATACCTCTTTCTCGGCCTCAGTCCCCATGGAATCCTTTATCTCGGCCAGAAGGGCCGGCAGTATCCTGGTGAGGTGTTTTGTTAGTGCTTCGCCTGCTACAGATGACAAGATTGCCAGTGCTCTTGTGTTCACTGGCGGAGCAATCAGCTGTAAAGTATAGCAAATGAAATCTCAATTTAATCAAAG
Organism: Zoanthus sanctaehelenae; assembly: GCA_028564885.2. Lineage (NCBI taxonomy): Eukaryota > Metazoa > Cnidaria > Anthozoa > Zoantharia > Zoanthidae > Zoanthus > Zoanthus sanctaehelenae. The sequence goes on along the minus strand of JAOTRI020098031.1, from coordinate 11,193 downwards.
CTCATTGATCAAAAGTATCAACACGAAGGTTTATAAAACATTGAGACTGAGTACATACCAAGGTCGGTTAAAAGCAGAGGTGTTCATTGACTGATGAAACAAAGTTCCAGAAATTACCCAGGGTAAAAAATATGTTTTTTCCAGGCCCCGACCCCAACCACAACAATAGAAAGCCAGAACTCTTGTGTTCACCAGCGATCAACTTACTAACGTGATGGCGTCATAGAAACTTGAATTGCAAAAGATCTAATTTGAACGTTATGTTCAGAAAGAACAAGATGAAATTTAGCATTTCGCCACCAGTCAATGATGATCTAATGACCCGCTTTAATCCTATCTTTAAGAACTAAGCCATTTTAAGAAAGAGATTTACATGGAATCACTAGAGCTTTGAAACTGTTGTAATATTTCACCCGCTATTTGCAATAACATGCTGATTTTTGGCGTGCAATGTTGAATGTAACAAAATTCATCCCTGGATACATGCTGCAACAACACTGTTGAGTGCAGTATTGCATAAAATATTGCATCGTATTTCCTCGCCTTTATTCTCATATTAAATATATTTAACAAATTTAAGACCTTCTTAAAGACGCAGACACACGATGCAATAAAATCACGCAGCATTGCTTGTGATTGTGGGAGGCAGTCACCAAGTATCACAACAATCAAAATGATCTCCAACAAGAATTCCTTTAAAAAAGAAAACTTGTTAAGGGCAATGCTGCAAGTAAGAGCACAATTCAACTTCAGTTTTGTTGCGCGTAATGTTAAATGCAACAAAATTCATCGGTGGACACATGTTGCATCAAACCTCTTGCACAGCATGGTTGCATGAAACATTGCATGTTGTGCATGCGCCTTTATTAGGGAATAAATCTGCAAAAAGTAAAACGAAGACTATATTAATATCTTTTAATAACCAACGGAGGTCCTGTTACAACATTACAAAGTTTACTTTTTAGTTGTCTATTGGGAGATTTTGCAAATAACTTTGATCACAATAGCTTTCTGAAAAAAGGGATGAACCAGACAAAAAAGGCAAACCTGGGGCACGAGGAATGGCAAAACATATCGACTTTTTACTGCCATTACTTGTCGTAATCCATCCAAGGCAAACTCCGAAACAGATGCATCTTCCTGTAAAAAAATCAATCAACCTTTAGTTCATATTATTATTCGTTGTATTAAATCTTTATTTCTTTCTCATTGGTCTAGGTCCCACCAATACAATCTATTATTGTCTATTGCCCCACCTACAATACTCATGCTCATGAGAATTTCAGCTTTAAATATGACACTACTTGGTGTCTCGTTTTCCATACTTAGCAGTAGCTGATTCAAACAGTTTGTTAAACTACAAAAAATTTAATAAATATGTTGATAACAAGACTTTCCACTGCGCCGTGTATTTGTTTTTTTATGTAAAGTGACTTGAAAGGGTCACTATTTGCTAGTTTAGGGAATCCAAATCAACCCTTTTTCAGTTTAGAAAAAAGAATCCACATCAAACCATTTCTAGTTTAGAACAGAGAATCCAAATGAAGCCATTCCAAGTTTAGAACAGGGAATCCAAATCAAACAATTTCTACTTTAGAACAGGGAATCCAAATCAGACCATTTCCAGTTTAGAACAGTTAATCCAAATCAAACCATTTCTAGTTTAGAACAGGATATCCAAATCAAGCCTAATATAGTTTAGAAAAGGGAATCCAAATCAAGCCATTACTAGTCTAGAACAGGGAATCCAAATCACACAATTTCTAGTTTAGAACAGAGAATCCAAATGAAGCCATTCCAAGTTAAGAACAGGGAATCCAAATCAAACAATTTCTACTTTAGAACAAGGAATCCAAATCAGACCATTTCCAGTTTAGAACAGTTAATCCAAATCAAACCATTTTTAGTTTAGAACAGGATATCCAAATCAAGCCTAATATAGTTTAGAAAAGGGAATCAAAATCAAGCCATTACTAGTCTAGAACAGGGAATCCAAATCAAACCATTTCTAGTTTAGAACAGGGAATCCAAATCAAGCCATTTCTAGTCTAGAACAGGGTATCAAAATCAAGCCATTTCTAGTCTAGAACAGGGTATCAAAATCAAGCCATTTCTAGTTTAGAACAGGGTATCAAAATCAAGCCATTTCTAGCTTAGAACAGGATATCAAAATCAAGCCATTTCTAGTTTAGAAGGATATCCAAATCAGACCATTTCCAGTTTAGAACAGTTAATCCAAATCAAACCATTTCTAATTTAGAACAGGATATCAAAATCAAACCATTTCTATTTTGGAACAGGGTATCATAATGAAGCCATTTCTAGTTTAGAACAGGGTATCAAAATCAAGCCATTTCTAGTTTAGAACAGGTTCAGGTTTGTGAAGGCCCAAGTAGTACACCTTCACCCGAAATTCAGGCGAGGACCAACCGGGGTCAAAGATAAACATATTCGGAGCCTTTTGGTAAATACTAGAGCACAAAGGAGTTGGGTGACTTTAGTTAGATTCGTAATTTAAAGAATGACGAATGAAAAGTAGTATATCAAACACGAGGGGCAGTGTTTTGTTACACTTGCAAACACTGAAAAGAAAATTCGACATAATTGGATATGTGATGGAAAAAATGTCTCGAGTGTTTCATACATCTTCTTAATAGAAACTAAAACTAAAGAATAAACGAGGAAATAAAATCGTAAAAATATATGCAAAGATAACTTTTCCAAACACTGGTCACGGTTATGACTCATTTTGGTTTTAAATTGACGTATAGCTCTTGTATTTTCTAAATGATTAGCGAATTTTGAGTAACAACCAGTAAACAATATCAATTCAATTTTAAGCTCTATGTTTTGTATAAAATCTTACAGCATGTTTTGTCAATATAAATAATTCACCAAGAATGTTATAAGTTGTATTGAATGTGATATTAAATTTAGACCTTTAGATTTGAGTATAAGTACAAGGTTTCAAGGCGCTAGTTGCTTCTACCAGCAAACTTGTTCTCTAGAGGACAACTTTTGCTTGAAATATTCTCTGGACATCAGGTTTGCTCGAGTAAATGTGCACGCATTGAAAACTTACACTCGTTCTTGAATCTAGAAGCCTCTCATGTTTACTACTTTGACCTCACAGACATAGTGCTGAGTTACTGTAATGTCTTTATACTGTCTCATATTTGGGCTACCTGTGTTATTCAAAAAAATATGGGTGTGGTATAATTACAGGTTTCAATCCGTTTTTAATGCGAACTAACACGTAAAGGTATCTTAGTTGCTTACTTACCATCTTTTGCAGGAGGTTCGGTAGAATATCATCCAATGCTTTCGATCCGATTGTGGAGTGCAAATTATCAAAAGTGTTGGCTGCCGCATTACGGACTTCTGGTAATGGATCACATAGCGCACGCCTCACGGTCGGAACAAGGGAGTCCACAAACTGAAATACCTTTGGGGTGGATACACGGGAGTCATTGTTTAGAGTATGAAGAAAAGTTACATATTATCTAGTGCTATCATAGAAGAAAAGTTCGCGTTGACACAAGCTTATTTTTCTCAGAAGAATATCTTCTGAGTCCCTAACGCTAATCGAACCCATGACCTTCTGATTGCTGGTCAGAAGCTCTACCAACTGAGCTACAGGAACTCACGTAGGGAACGAGTCACTTAACTTGATTCACATACATGGAACATGGGAAGCATGTCCTGCTTTACAGCTGGATCAACATGTCAAGAAGTTAATAAATGAGTAGTTGAATAAATAATTTCAACTTCGAAGTAAGTATATGACTATATAATACAAAAGTCAAGAATTTGAGGAATTGAACGTTCCATTATAAACACTATGTTGGAAAATCAAACATTTGATGTCAACTAGTGAGAAAAAGATCGTTTCGGATGCGAAGTAAAAACCTCTTTTAAAATTTTAGCCTTTTCTTGATTATTAAAAGACGTAAAAAAAGTTTCTATTTTTTGAAAAAATTTTAGATTCGGAGTCTAAATTTCAGTAATGCGAAACGCTTTTTAATTCACAGCCGAAACGATCTTTTTCTCATCAGTAGATGTCAAATGTTTAAGATAAAAGATACGGGATCTTGATGATTGTGTAACATTGACACGAATGTTCGAAGTTCTAGTAAATAATCTCATGATGTTTGTTGGTGCATTATTACTGTGAGTATCGCAAACTAAATTACATACAGCAACTTTAAATTCGAAAATGTTTTTTTAAGAAAAAAGACAACATGCAGTTATGGTTTACCTGATCACGGCTTGTAGAGCTGATGATTTCGCTCAAACCAATACAGACACCTTGCCTCTCGTCACTCTTGTCACTGTCTAAGCCTTTCTCAAGTATTGGAATTATCTCTGGCAACACACGTTCACCCAACTTGCGCACTAAATCACCGAGCGTCCTGGCAGCGACCTGAGAATGAAGAGTTTGATGAAGCTATTTTGCGCTTGGAAACAATTTGCTTAACCTTGAACATGCTGTCAAAATCACAAACAGCTCTTTGTTATCCAACATGTCCTGGCTACACAGTCTATGTAAAATCTCAATTAGATCACAGGAACAGCGTTTACTATTACTCTCATATTTTGAAAAGATGATTATTTTACAAAACCCTCTCAATATACAGTGCTTTAGTTCTTGTAACCTTGTTAGAAACTGGCTAAAAAAGGGGAAAGTCAAACAAAGATTCGACCGTACTAACCGATCACAACAAATTTATCAATAAAACATATTTTCTCAATAATATTTGGTAATTCAGTATTTCCCTGCTTGCCAACAAATCCCCAAATTAACAATTATTAATGAGTTGCATTTATCTATCAAGTTGAGAGCCTGTTTATTTTTCCATTCGCGCAACAGGTTGAAGACACAAGAAATTTACTATACCTGACGCTTGTCAAAGCTTGTACTGGCCAAGCAACCGAGCAGTAAAGAAAACAATGTTGGGAGAATTTCTCGAAGAATTCTGGGTGTGTTCGGAACAACAACCTTCCACACGTGCAAAGCGGACTGCCGAACCATTAGGGCAACATCCGAGCGACCCATGTAGAGACCTGCCAGTACACGATTTCGTCTCTCCATTCCAAGTATGTCGATGATGGCCTAAAACAGGAAATAAACTAAATGATAAGAAAAGTGTTTGCAAAACTAAAATACAAGACACTCCTTTTTACTCAAACTACAAGAAAACAAACTTTTAGTGGTACCAACTGCATGGCCGAAGGTAGGATTTTTCGAGTGGAGCAGGTTCTCTGAGATCTTAAGAGATTACTAATAGCCTAATAAAAATATCGTATTTCTTTTATACGCGTCGGTGCACAGAAGTGCTTTCTATGGAAAATAGTATTGTAGCATCATATAAATGCTAGAGAAAAAATTTAAGGGGAGGGGTGCAGCTGCCCCTACTGCGACCTACTACGGCTAGGACCTGGAACCAGGTGTTTCAATAAAGTTTAAAGTAGGCAGCCAGTTTAAGTAGAGTAGACGACGGTATTAACCCTTTCACTCCCAGTCAGTAATCAACTCTCAACTTCTTCTTACATAACAAATACAAAATAAGACATTTGGTAATGAGAAAATAAGAATTTATCAAACAAGGCAAACTAAGGAAGATTAAAAGTGAAGTTCTCTCAAACTTGCTCAATGAAAAAAGTTGGATTAGTTGGGAGAACTGAATAATTCAACTGGGACTGAAAGGGTTAACATCCCTTATCCTACGTCAGTAGTTGTCTGCGCCTGCGGCATACCCATGCTGCGCAGGCACGTTGGACTCGTTGTTATTGTTGTTGTTGTTGGCATCCATCTTGTTATTCCTTTTCATTGTTGCGTGATGGTTCTTCTATTTACTGGCGCTAGGGCGGTCTGGGGGCATGGCCCCTCAGAAACATCTGAAATCTGGAAGCTCTGAAACGCTTATTCTAGCGTCCTTGGCATCAAAATTTGTATAATATTAATTATTAGAGCACGGTGACCAATTTTACAAGTCAAGTTGAAACAGCGATACCAAATCATGTTGAATGGCCCGTGAGGTAAAAATATTAGAGCCCATCAAAATAAATCTAAATTTTGTCTGAAAGTATCACTATGACTTCAATTTAGGGAAACAGTAGCCGACGTCTCTGATCGAAGTAGCCGACGCTCGTGGTCGCTCGTCGGTGCTTATTGAAAGCACTGTGGAACATATTGTATGAAAATAGCACGCTAAGAAAAACAGAAACCTGTTCAAAAATCTGATCTAACCTGGTTAGAGTGAGAGGTTCCGAAATTATCATCCTCTTCTCCTTCAGTGGTCATCTTCCCCGTGACACCTGAAATGCTGTACAACAAGTCACCCAATAGCTGTATAGAGCTATGTCGGATTCGCCAGTTGTCGTCAAACAAACCCTTTTCCAGTTCAGGAAGTAACAGGGTTATGGCAGTCTCGGCATACAAGTCTATGATCTGCTGACCAGCTCTGAGAGATGTGTCTCGCACGAACTCTGATTCGTCGGCTAGACCCTGTGGGTTGAACAACAGTTCAAACATGCTTCAACTTTAATTACTTTCTTGCAGTTATTTTTGATACAATGTTTACAACTGCTTCTAGATCGAATGTTTAAACATCACATGTAGTAGTTAAATGACGAAACGCTTAGAAATATTGATAGATAAAATTAAACTTATTTCTACTGAAAATGTTTTTAACAAAAATACGTTTTTCCTTTAAGGTTTTATTTTGTCAAGATACTGACAAACGCTTTACATAACATTAATTAAGGTTAATACTTTATATAATAGACGTTCAAGTCATTCGTCATCTCTTAGAAGTACCTGGAGCTAAACTAACAGTAAATTGAAATAAAAAGATCATCAAAGTTTTACTGCTTCAGAGAATCTTCTGAAAATGGACTTTACATAGCCATTTTTAAGATGGTAAACACAATCGACAAACGGGGTTTTTATAATATTTCATTACAAACCTTTAGAATGGATGATATAACAACATCCACTAGCAAGGCTAATTACACACCTCAACAATGGATGGTATCACACGATCACAAGACAGGGATTTCATGATACTTGTTACACATGTTATATAATACGATCAACAAACTAAGAATTTCACGATATTCTATTACAAACCTTTAGAATGGATGGAATAACACGACTTATCAGCGTGGATAACTACGCACCTCAACAACGGAGAGTATAACACGATCGCTAGACAGGGATTTCATGATACTTTTTACACATCTAGAATTTAAAGATATTTTATTACACACCTTCAGAATGGATGGAATAACACGATCCACAAATGGAAGAAAGTCGTCACCAAAAGCAGCAGGTAGATAAATATACAACATGAGGTATCCTTCTCTGACATGTGGAGCCACTTCAGGTCTCGACGTAGTAGATACTACTTCCGGCATAAGTTTCTCAAGCCTGTCTTTTCCCAGTCCACACAAAACTTCGCTTAATCCTAATTCATAAGGCAAATTAATATGTTAGATTATTCATATTAAAGTTGAATAAATATCTTAGCTTGGAAATAACTATAGAAGGAAATGTTCGTGTTGTCACAAGCTTATTTTACTCAAAAGAAAATATCTTCTTAGTCCCTAAAGGGAATCGAACCCATGACCTTCTGATTACCGGTCAGACGCTCTACCTAACTCATGTAGGAGACGAGTCACTTAACTCAATATATTCATACAATATATTCATACGTTGATATATGTCAAAAGGAAATCCTTGAGGAAAGACTAATTCTTCAGCCTATTTTCCATTTCTCCAAATAGACCGTATTCATAAATGACGATGATTTTAATGTTCTTTTGTTTTTATTTGAATTAGATCTACTAGCTAGCTTCGTTCCTGAGTTAAACTTTCAAAAGAATATGTTACTTAAAACGAGACTAGCAAGGCTAATTTGATTGTATACAAAAGAAAATCAAAGCTATCACCATTTATGAAAAACGTCTATCGTCTAGCTATAGTAAAGTGCTATGGAGGCAGCGTGGCACAGTGGTTAGAGCTGATGCTTTGAATGCGGAAGACCCGGGTTCGATTCCCTGACTCAAACCACTGAATGAATTTGTCCTCGGTGATCCCAGGGACAAATTTACCACGCTTTGTAAATAACCAATTTGTTTGCCTCCTATCAGTTGGAATTCTTAACTTGGGAAGAGGGAGGTTTTTAATATGACACTGAAAAGCTCCTTTGGGGAGTTATCATTTTTTTTTTGCATAATTCTTTATCTGTAAACAGATTGTATAAAACATATCTTAAACCACTTGTTCTTTACCGGTTCAAACTAATCAAGATAACTCTTTTCACCTAGTCCTTATCGACATAGTTTAACCAGCCCCTACCTTGTGCTGCTCCAGATCTGTCAACACTGCTGTTCTCTGATGTCAGTGTCACCATCAACCAGGGCAGAAGGTCTTCAAAACTTTCCTCACCCATCCCTCTCACAAGTGCACCAAGGGCACGTGCAGTTAGACCACGAACCTAGATACATGATAATAAAACAAACTTTCTTTTCACAATAGTCCAGTCAACAAAGAAACGGTAAATCACGTTCGGAAAACATTCTGCAATCATAAATTACTTGAGAAAGTACAACTCACTCATAAGTTATCAACGGTATAGTTAATAGTTATTCTATTTCAAATAAAAGTATTCCTGTAATCAACAGACGTAATGTTTGCTTACTGGAAATTAATGTATCGAATGTACGATTCCAGGAATAGTTTAAGCCTCCTATATTGAAAAAAAAGTTTCTATCATTAAAATGTACAGAAACAAAAAGTAATTTCTAACAGTTTCCCATGAAAAGAAGAAAAAATTATTGACAATGAATGAGAAAAAATATGTTACCTCAGGTACGGGGTCCAGCAGCGCTTGCTTAAGTCCTGGCACAACTGAAGATAGATACGGAGCAAGATCCTTTATCAAAAGAGAACATTAATCCGGTTAGATGCAGGCTTTAGATAGTGTTAGGACAACAAAACTAGGAAAGAACTAATAAATCCTAATAAGAGGTAAATGATGGAGATATCGCGAAATCTCAACCCTGATATACAAATTGTTTAAAATGAAAGCGTCACCTTTCACACTTTCAATGGAATCTATTCAGGTTTTGCTTTATAATCTAATTACATTATTTCAAATTATAGATAGTTTTGGGATATTCACCAACCAGGAAGAGACAATACTAATTTCCAGCTGGTTACTAATTAATGGAAGCCTGCATTACGTATATATTTGGGGTGTAACGATAGATCGAACTCTCGTTTAATCACGATGTTTGGATCGTGATAGCAATGCATCGATTGTAAAAATCAACTATTGATAACTATCGTGATATTTTACTTTGACGATCGATAGTTCCTTGCATGAATTAAATCAAAGTAAATTATATGCCGATTATAAGCTAGTATTAACAAACAAAACGAAAGCAAAAAACGCATACAGCTTGCCAAGTGATCGCCATTTTGGACACATGTGTTCCAGTTCTTTACTAATAGTTATAAGGTAGTACATGCATGACAAAATGTAATATTACTGACCACAGTTGTTATATTTGTTGAGTTTTAATTTGATTAGTGAATGTAACAGAAAGAATAAATTCAGCTGAAAACGTTCTTATTTCGTTTTATTCTAGTTCTACCAGAATCTATGGAATACTATTGCAATGCTATTGCAGTAGTATTGTAACTATCGTGATACTATTGCAATAATTTGGAGAACTATTGTGATACTATCGCGATAGGCAAAAAATCGCAATAATCACCACTGCTGTGGGGTGAGATGACATTGTTTAACTTGTAACTTCTAAGATGTATCACTAAAGCGAGTAGATCTCCGAGGAAAGGTAAAAAGTCTTACTATCCACTTCCCATAGAGTGGATTAGTAATGAATGGGATCTTTAAGGGAAGGTAAAAGACTTACGACCTCCTCCCATAGAGTGGATCAAGAACTGGATGAGATTTTCAAGGCAAGGTAAAAGACTTACTGACCTTCTCCCATAGAGTGGATCAAGAAATGTATGGGATCTCCGAGAAGGCAAAACACTTACTAACCTTCTCCCATACAGTAGATCAAAAACTGGAAGCGGCCTCCAAGGGAAGTAAAAGACTAACTTACCTCCTCCCATTGAGTGGATCAAGAAGAAGCACTGTAAACAGTCGCAGAGTTCAGCAGCTCGCCGTATAGTTTCACTTATTTGTTCTCTGTATTGCTTGCCATACATCATGAAGCCAGTAGCCCTTAAAATAGAATAAAACAAAACATAGCTGAGATCTCAACATTTCCTTTGACTGGTACAGTGATTAAACAACAACGGTAAAACCATGTCATCACTGTTTATTTAATAAAAGCGCCTCCACGGGAAAACCATGCAGCAAGTGCTAAGGTGTGTAGAGGCTGATTTCTCTCCAACTCACAGGGTTGAGTCAGTGTTGACAAATTGAGTGACCTCAAACACAACAGTATTTACTGACTTTGGGGGCTAATTTTTGACTATTTTTGTGTTAAAATTTTACATTTTTGTTTAAGTTTTAAACAAAAAGACAATGGATTTGGCAAATTGGTTCTTATAAAAAAGAAAGGTTACACATTACGACGTGGACAAGGTTGGCGCAGTTGGTAAGATCTCTACTTTTCAATCACAAGGTCCCCAGTTCAATCCCAGCATTTTGCCGAGATTCAAATATTTGTGTGATCTTCTTTGCCGTCGAAGCCAACTCAGCTTTCCAACCTTCCAGGGTAGGTATATGTGTACCAACGTCAGCTGGGAGCCAACTTGTGACGGATTAGTGTCCCGTCCAGGGGGAGTCAAAGACTCTCATCCGCTTAACACTACAGAAACCAGAGATAAACACCGGTCCCATAGGCCACTAGGCTCTTATAAGGTTTAGCTTTTTAGCTTTTAGCACATTTCAAAGATGAACTAAATTTGTGTACATTTACATGTAACAGATGACAGACATTTTCTTTTAAACTGAAACTAACATATCAAGAGTTTTACTAGCCTGCGTAGCGGCTGTTTAGCGAAGGAGCCGCGAGCTAGGGGATTGGGGAGAGGAAAGGGGAAAAACAGCCTGCCCAAAAACTATGCTCTATTTATTACCACCCCCATTCAGCGACTTGACAGCTGTCATGTCGTCGCGCGCTATTCGAAGCGTGAACATGAAAACA
>JAOTRI020098020.1:0-14576 GCA_028564885.2 Zoanthus sanctaehelenae | reverse complement strand
AGAGAAAGCCAAATAATCGTTTTCATACAAAAAATTGTTCAAAATGGCAAAACCTCCCAGTAGTCAGAGGGTTAAAAAAGGGTTTTAAACATTTCCAAACCTTTTCTAAAACAGATGGATATTTGTGATGATTTCTATAGACATTCATCACTTCTGTTTTGGTACCTCTCTGAGATACTGCCGGAAACAAATGTCAGAATTATTACAGGAATGAAATTGAAAGGCCATCTATCATTTTTAATCTAGGAAAAAGAGTTTTTAAACTCAGATTTCAATGGCACTGTAGACTTAAAGTTTTAACTCAACTTCCAACATACAAAGGTCACGCATGTCTCCATAACCCTGTAAAACCCTCTGTACATACTTTTTGCCACCAGAATAAACCACAACTATTCACAAAGCTATAGGAGTCATATGTAAATACAATGTGTTGATTAAATAAATTAATATCCCTTTCAATTTGTAAAAAAAAATGAAGGATACTGTTTTTAGAATATTGTAAGTTTTATGAGATTATGAGGTTTACATGTATTTACTTTATATGTACATAAATATATACATTACTGTTAGTGTAGTAAAGGCCCTATCTGACATGAGCTGATGAGGATAGGTACATAGGACAGGTAACAGATTAGTGTAGTAAGCATTTTTAGAGATGAAATTTAGTTTTCATTTTTGTCACAATTGAAGCAAATACCTGAAAATATTTGGTAAATTATAGATCAAAGTACAAATTATTTATTTTTTCATGAAAACAGATTTTATCACCATACATTACTTCTTTCAATACTTGACTGATTAACAAAAGATTAAACTTAATTGCATTTTTAAAATTCGTTCAGAGAATGTCTTAATTTTAAAAACAGATCAAGAAAACTAAAAATAATCTTCAAATCCAATAATTCTTTTTAAATTTGACCTTTATATAATATTGTCGGACAATAACATCTTTTTATTACTTAATAAATTAAAGTCACTCTTGCATGAAACTAAATTGTGCATTAATTGAACTGAGAGAGTTTATAATTGAAAATGAAAACTACAGCGTATTCACTTTAAATTCATCGAGCAAAAAAGTTCTACAAAGAATATGCTGAACTCACTGCGTTGTTCCCAGTTGCTGCTACACGAAAAAAATAACTGAAATGCCATTAAAAGTAATTCGATGATTTTTCCAAGTTAATTCCCACTTGACCACACGCACACTCGAAATTCCCGCAATGCAAATATGCATCTGTTAGGAGCAAAACTCATCGAAAGCTCTTACACGTAAGAAAAAATATCTTGAAGAATTTTCAGTTAGGAGAGCAAGTTCATTACTCAAAAGACACTAACTTCGGTAACATGTTAAAACGTAACTGAAATAGTTGAATAATACCAAGTCGCAAATCATGACATTACAACAGGAGAAATTAATAAATATTTCACGAGTTCTAACGTTTCTTAAATTCAAACACTTTGATTAAAGATATATAGCGTTTAAAGAGTTTTTGCTCATGGTGATTTTCCAACTTAGATTTTATCTATCTGACACAGTTATCTTTTATAAATATTTCTTCAGGTAGGTCAAAAACATGTAAAGAAACCGTACTTACCATTTCATTGTTTTCGGAGAAGTTGTCTTTTGACAATCTGTCAAAATCACTGTCCACAAACAGAAAATAAAATTTATCAACACAATGATATGAATTAAATTTGTTGAAATTATTTATCAAGGCACTTAGCAAAACCAAACAAGACGTCACGAGGATCAATTCAAAGGCTTGTCGGTGTATTTTTAGAAAGCAGACGTACATTAGATCTGGACGAAAACGATGAATTATTGCACAGAATGCCAGACCATCGCGCCAAGATGTAGTAAGATCGCACAAATTGACATCTCTGTATCCCTGTGTTTGTTGCCGAGCCCATAGAAGAAGGCCTCGTGAGTTCATGAAGCTCGGCAAATTTAATGATGAAGTATTATTGTTCTCATCGGACAGTTTTTCCGATACTGGGGTAGGAATACCATGAGAACCGCTTGAATGGCAAAGTTCAGGCATGAGAGACACCGCTAGATTTGGTGTACCATGACGGCCTTTGAAAGAAAATTTCTAGATCTGTTCATACAATCACCTCGCTCCATGGTGGTGCTTGGGAACGAATAGCAAAAAGGCACTCAAAATCGATTTGGTCTGAAAGCTAAGCTCTCTTATATGTCAACAACAACGCAGAAAATATAGATCGACTTTCAAACCCGATGCACGGGAGTTTATTGAAGTTAGGGTCGAACCTCTAGATTTGGTGGGAGGGGGGTAGTCACAAGCACTGAGCATGTTTTTCTTTTCATCTAAATTCGCTCTGCATGATTTTTTTCTGATACATGGCCTTTGCAAGATTGGTAGGTAACTGCTTGCATGAATCTTTTTTTTGAAATTATCCTTGTGCATGCATTTTTTTTACCATTGACCACCCCCCGTCCACCTCCCACCAAGCCTAATGGTTCGCCCTTATAAGCTTACAGACCTAATGTGTCAGCGGGTTGTGTATACAAGTCGTCTGACAGCCGACTTTGCAAAAATTCCGAACATTCCTTCAAAATAAAACTCTATTCATTGGAAATATTCTCTTCAACATTCCTGTTTTGCTTCATAATTCTTTTTTTTTATAAAAAGCAAGATTACTTTCTGGTTAGCCTGGTTGTCGCGTAGCTAGGAGGCGTTCCAGTAAAAGTGTCAGTCTTTTCTTGCGTACCGGACTTACACTCGGGGTCTTAACTTTGGCTCTGAACGGTTTATATTGTACAAGTACTTGTCTGATAAGGACGTTAAACCGTGGGCCCTCGGAGAAATCTCTGCGTTTGTGTGTGTATCTGTCTGCCCAGTGAAATATCTCCGCCCGTAACTTGTGTAGTACAAGAGCTCTGTGGTTTACTTTCTTGATCATATTTCTATTTAGATTTTTAAAACAGCTTGGTCGTCGCTTATAATCATCGATTTCCGCTAAACTCAGCACATGAAAACTTCGAGGACTCTAATTCTAACTAAATTTAGCTAACTCAACTCAATTGGTTTAGCGAGTTGACGTTTCTAGTGTTAAGTAGGTTAACCCTTCGTCGAGCCGGTTTTTTGCGCAGCATGGATTTGAAAAATCACATGGAAATTATCGAATAAAGTACCAAGATAAGAACAAAGAAGACTGCTTTATCTTAAAAGTAAAACATCTTGCAGCTGAATTGGCTATGTTGAAAACTAGTTTCTATATTATACGGGTATGTATATGGAACAACTTTACACTTAATATTTTACAGACGCCATAAGCGAAGAAAAGAAAACAGTCCAGAGTGATCAATCCGCACCTAAATGAGCGAAATACCATACAGATATATCAATACTAATGTGTAAATGTTTTGCTTCTAATAACATGCATTCACCAGTGGAATGTAATTTGCTGTCATATATTTCTCCACTGTAAAATAAAAATTGGAGATGTAAAGAACGCCGCCTTGAGAGATGACGGGATAGGTGACTAATAACAACTTCGCAGGGCAGTTGTTGGTGGACTTTGTAACACTGAGCCTCAGGCTGAAGCTAAAAAGTAAAAATGTTTACCATTGGCAAAAACTTTACAGCATAAATCCTGTAATTTATGTACCTAACCAAACAGTAAAAACAGAGATGCATTGTTTTACAATTCAGTGGTATTAATATATAATATTGGTCGCAAATGATACACGTATTCAGTCTCTCGTACGATGAGCTTCAACTGTTGCACGTGCAGTCTACCGTAGAAAATACGGAAAATACAAGTGACGCGTGGCATATTCCACGGTATCCCACTCGAAACCATTCCAGGGGCGGATACAGGGGGGTGAATTGGGTGAATTTTCATCCCCCTTTTCTTCAATTTTCTAGTACATTCTTTGTACTTACCATCCTTCTTCTCCTAGAGTCACTGGTAAATTCTTTGTATTAGGCACCCCCCTTCTAGAATTTCTGGATCCGCCACTGCATTCCGTAACTACTATATATATATCTTATTAGACAGCTTAGTATATATTATAAGTGGATATTGTTGCGAGTTTTGTTTGGGCCAAGTTTGATCAAAATAAGGGCAAGATGGCTTTGTTCTTATTCTTGTATTATACATGCATACAACTTTTTTCGAACAAATGCAAGAAAAGAAGAACATGGTATTTTTCGCTCAATTCACTTTGTATCTAGATTATATGTATTTAGCTTGTGCGTACTTGAAAAAATGACAACGCTACGGGCCTGCTAGAGAAGTGTAAAAGAACATAGCATTACCGTTATATTTATTATCCATAAAATACCTATATTTCTCATATTCGTTAACTTGTTATCTTCACAAGCGAAAATAACAAGTTTACGAAAAGAGACTTAGTAAACATAGTTTTATTGAACAGTTTCTCTTTTCTTGAAGATTTCATGGATTCGCTCACCATTCGAAGATAAAATCCGTATCTCCAAATGATCATGTAATCAGTAGCGTCTATATATCCAGAATATATCTGATGTGACATAAAATAACCTTACTAGCGGTTGAATGATTGACACTTATTACCAGAGACCTAGTAAAACTGTATGTTTTGTGATTCCGAGACCGCAACCGAAAACATGGCCGGATTACAAATCGTACTTCCGTTTCCCAAGGTTCTAAGGTCAATAAGCGTCTTGTTCAGTATACTGACAATAAAGAACACAACGTAGCTTTAAAAGAAATTTTTTATTGTCCAAATTTTTGTTTTGTGAACATCATCTCCGGTTTTGCTATTTACCTGTGCATGATAAGATAATGTTACGCGCTGAGTGCATGGTTGCCTGGAAAGAGTGAAACTTGTTTACGTTCAATTGATGTCGTCTCGTCCAATAAGGATACAAGAAAAATGGACCTTAATAGTTAGTATATAGCAAGCCTAATTAGCATAAATCTATACTAATGATCTAGCATACATCCAAGCTGCATTCTGATTGGCTACTCTATAATACAGGTCTATTTGTGAGAGTCTACCAGCAGAGAAAAGATGGCGGATCAAAATAGGTCATACGATTTCCCCACTGTTCTTTTCATGTCTATTCAAAATTTGTTGAAAACCTAAATCCCTTCTGAGCTGACAGTTTCAGATCGCTATTTTAAATTGTGTCTAATAAAACTTAATATGTTGTAGAAAACCCCGCCCACAGGGGTAAAGGGATGACTACAATAAATTAATTTCCCGCTAACGCCCTGCATTCCCCTGATATGGATGTGAGAATGCGGGGCCTTCCATTGACTAGCCATTATGGCTTCATTTTAAAACAAAGTTTTTGTTTTCAAAACACATTTTTTTCAACTTTCGGGTGTTGCTAGACATACATAGAAGTTTTCTGTCCGCACTAGCGTTTTAATTTAACTGCCATTTAGTTTTAACATCCGCACTATTGACTACGTAAACAGATGCGAAAACATCCATTCTTGTCATTGTCAGCAGTACAATTAAAGATTGGGAATATTCAGCTCCAAGCAAGCAATCAAATTTGAAATCATACTGAGCAACATAAACACAAAGTTAACTGCCATGCAAAATTAATTATTTGTGATTGCTACGCACACATTCAAATAGTCATCCTAACACTGGAAAATCCCAGAAATTTAGAACTTTAGTTCCACTGGACAGCACACAAAATAAATGCTATTTAATTTATTTGGGTGGTGCAGGTCCGCTCCTTACAGTGATACCTAGAGAATAACAGGCATGTATAGCTTGCGGAATATGAAAAATACATAAAACTCAGTGGGAAAAGCTTAAAACCTAATCTCCGAGCTCACAAAACAATGGATACCCCTATAAAACGTGTAGATTTTACGGAAAGAGATTCATGACGTCATCATTTAATGAAATTAAAATGGCGCTACCCGTACCGGGTAGCATTTACAATGCTTTAAAGTTTGCTATTTACAGACGTTCTGAACAATACTGAGTTTTATTTCACAACCATATAACGGGATGAGCGACCAACCGTTACTCTCACAGGACTCACAGCCGTCCCATTTTAACAGAATCTCTGACTATTGTTCTTTAACACGTTTATTTATACATTTTATTGATCGTTCATTTCGACATTTATCTCATAGTAACTTTAAGGAATTAAAAGGCGAGTTGACAAGAAGCTGAAGCAGATCAAACTTAGGATTGCTCTGCACATGCTATCACAGCCTTACAAACTCCTTTAGAATTACCAACAGTCCTCAACACTATACTGGAATCCAGTCCCGGCTGCTTCCGTGCCGCAGAATTATCTATTTCTGTCTAATTGGCTCATTGCATTCAAATTCAACCGCCAGAAATTACATTTTTGAATGAAAAAGGCAGGGCAATTTAAAATTGTCATTTCTTGCAAAAGAAAACTTAAAAATCTGCGAATGGCATAGAGTTTATGTCAAATAAAGGGTTATCACGGGTATTCTGAAGTTGCTCTCTAATCTTAAATGGCATAAACCTTGTTAATTTCAAAAAAATCTTTATTGACAATGTAATTCGGTCTTTCATGGACAGGAGGCTAACTAATGTGCCTGGTCTCACCATCTGTTATTTGCATATTTTTCTATTTCTGTAAAATGGTTATTCTGCTAGAATAATTTTTTTGCAATATGCAAGCCTGGCGTAAGATTTAATTCAGCGGGATGCCGGTGGCAATGCCTCATCCTTGAACAACACGAAAGACTGAACTAAAATGCTCAGGGAAAATGTACTTTTCGCGTTTGATTTTGCTGGATTTTCTAAACAAAATGAAAAGAAAAAGAGCAGAAGAGCAACTTTCAATGATGAGCAAAACAAAATTATTATGACAATTAAAGACTTTATATCGTACTACTAATTGCAAGCCTCCAACCCACAAGCATAATGTTTATTATTTTGGTCTTGTTTCGCGACGAGTAGTTACAAACTTGTAGAAAATAAGGGGGTTCCGATGTGGGATAAAAATAAAAAGGCTCTCCAATACTAGATACAGTGAAGGTAGTATTAATGTTTATTCTAATAACTAAAATAGCAAAAACAGATTATCCAATTACTATTCGCTTCTCGTATGGCAAGCATAAAACAAAATGAGCAATGTTTGGATAAAAAATGATAAAAATAGGAGAACAAGGATGGACAGGGGGGTTCTTGAACGGTAGAAAGGGGAGGGGGGTTCCAGAACCCATGGAACCCTACCCTGGCTACGCCCCTTCGGCTTGTCAACCTACCTTCCAATAAGGGTAACTATGTATCTGGAACCCTTAATACTTAAAACAACAAAAACCACCCAAACTCTACTCCATCTGGAACCCTGCCCTGACTACGCCCCTGCGGTTTGTTAAGCTACATTCCACTAAGAGTAACTATGTATCTGGAACCCTCCCCTGGCTACGCCCCTGCTGTTTGTTAAGCTACATTCCAATAAGGGTAACTATGTATCTGGAACCCTCCCCTGGCTACGCCCCTGCTGTTTGTCAAGCTACATTCCAATAAGGGTAACTATGTATCTGGAACCCTCCCCTGGCTACGCCCCTGCGGTTTGTTAAGCTACATTCCAATAAGAGTAACTATGTATCTGGAACCCTCCCTTGGCTACGCCCCTGCTGTTTGTCAAGCTACCTTCCAATAAGGGTAACTATGTATCTGGAACCCTCCACTGGCTACGCCCCTGCGGTTTGTCAAGCTACATTCCAATAAGGGTAACTATGTATCTGGAACCCTCCCCTGGCTACGCCCCTGCTGTTTGTCAAGCTACCTTCCAATAAGGGTAACTATGTATCTGGAACCCTCCCCTGGCTACGCCCCTGCGGCTTGTCAACCTACATTCCAATAAGGGTAACTATGTATCTGGAACTCTCCCCTGGCTTCGCTTCTGCTGTTTGTCAAGCTACATTCCAATAAGAGTAACTATGTATCTGGAACCCTCCCTTGGCTACGCCCCTGCGGTTTGTCAAGCTACATTCCAATAAGGGTAACTATGTATCTGGAACCCTCCCTTGGCTACGCCCTTGCGGTTTGTCAAGCTACATTCCAATAAGGGTAACTAAGCATATGTATCTGGAACCTTCCTCTGGCTACGCCCTTGCGGTTTCTCAAGCTATATTCCAATAAGGGTAACTATGTACCTGCTACTCCAATTGTAACACAACAATCACTTCATTTCCGATAACTGTCTCCCTGGAAAAGTCTTAATCAATAGTTGTGGTACTAGCGAAATAATAATACTAAAACAGTGACTGACAAAGTTATTTTATCCCTTCCTGGAGGTTGCTTCCCATGCACCAACCGTTTTTATTATCAAGATGTCCAGCTTGGCAGCACAAATTGCCACTTACTGTTTGCAATTTGGATAAAGTTTCAGGCCATGCTATGATGAAGTCTTGACAAATTAGAAGTCTTGATTCCTTTCGTTTTTTGTACCCCAACATCGCTTTGGGTTTCACAAGCTCCATCACAAAACTCTTGTAAGCTTTGAAGATCTTCAGAGCAATCAATGACTTCCTGAAAACAAGAACAACAACAATAATAATAGTAATAATAATTCTTCTTCTTCTTCTTCTTCTTCTTCTTATTATTATTATTATTATTATTATTATTATAATCACAATCACAATCACAATGAGAATAATAATGAAAGTGAGAATGAAAGTGAGAATAAGAATGATGATAGTGATAGTGATAATAATGATGATGATGATGATAATGATGATAATGACAATAATGACGATGACGATGATGATGGTGATGATGATGACAATAAGAGTCCGACATCTTTTCGCAATTGTCAAGGAAAACTGAATTAACTATGCGATTACAAAAGTAACTTTAAATCAAGAATTCACAATTAGCATTAGTTAGACAAAGACTTTAGCGCAAATAGAGTCATGATGATAAATGTACATGTGGATATTTGAAAGAGATAGTTTAGGTAGAGGCAACTAACACCCGGAAAGGTCAAACATCAAGATAGCAAGATAGGGAAAGGCTTTGTCTTGCTGGGCTAGTTATCACCCCATACTGTGGTTCGGGTGGTAAGAAGTTGGTTTGGGATCATATGGGCAGGTGGGGATCTTCAGTCTTGGTTGACAGCCCACTTAGGATATGGAGAAAATCTGATATAAAAATCTCAGTCCCCTGCCTCTATAGATTCTTAAAGAAAACTTGTCTATGACTTGGAGAATGTCATAATTAAAAAGTCTCAAAGTTAACCTTTGGTTAGCATCCTTTCTAGAGTTTGTGTTTCGAAAAAAAACCCGGTGGTTGGGTGGGACCTCACATATTGTGATAAGTGTAAAATACTCTTTGTTTTTAAAAATACAGCAATACTCCCAATTTTATGAAACATGTTTTCATGTTTCAAACATTATCATCAGCCAATAATAAGTTTACAAATTAAATTTATAATCCGTTACAATGATTCCTAGTGGCTGTACCGATGACCAGATTAACATCTTGTGCATGATCCTGGATGAAATGGCTGAAAAAATCTATCAAAGTCCACTAAACCTAAAAAATGCAGAAGTGACTGAAAGCTGTAACGTCAAAACTCAATAAGAGTATGGGCTTTGTAAAGAGCAGGTTAATAACTGAGACGAATACGCTGTTAGTTGTGTGAGGTTGCTACAAGACATTCAAAGAGGTAGTAAGCAACGGATGGAGGAGCCGTGGTTGAAGAAGAGAGTTTAAAAGAATATCAACCTGTTAAGAAAAAGTATTAGTAGAGTGGAAAGATATGCGACCAGGACGGAAATGGTACAATCTTTGAAAAGAAACTACAGGATTCGTGAAAAAAGTCCTACTGTTGTACTTGAAGAGTTAAAGCAGAAGCTCGCAGCAAAGTTTGCGAAAATGGGACGTTATTAGGAAAGACAACATCAATATCGACAAAATAAAATGGTGGAAAATAAATCAAAGAAGGAAGATTGAAGGAATAAAAAAGAACATCAGTCCTGACGCTGATGAACGTATAATAATAATAGTAATAATAATAATAATAATAGTAATAATAATAATTACTTTTTTAGCCAGTGTAGGCTCATCAGTTCGTGGCTATCAGCAAAAAGCGCGCTGGGTAAAATAAATTAAAATAAATTTATCTTAAATGGGATATCGATAAAATATCATAATATATAATAAATAGCACATCAACGTTTTAAAACCTTAAGAAAAAAATTTCTTAAGTTTCGTTTTGAAAATCAATAATGAATTGATTTCCTTAAGAGAGGGTAGCAAACCAGAAAAGAAACAACTTTTCCTAGCAGACTCTGTTCGTACTTTAGGAATAACAAGATCTTTGCCGTTATACGCCTATAGTATTATAGATATTGTTTGATTTACTAAAATAATTATGAAAAATATCTGGGCCTAGAGAATTTAAACATTTAAAAACAATAATTAACTTATGAATAGAGCAACGAGCATTTTAAATAGATTTCCAACCTAATTGATTATGAAATTCTTTAAGTTATAATTTATTTTCTTTTAAAATAATTTAGGCGGCCCTCTTCTGTAGGCCCTCCAGTCTATGATATTGAGATTGTGGTAGATTCGTGTTCCAAATAAAGTCACAGTAATCTAATTTAGGCGGCCCTCTTCTGTAGGCCCTCCAGTCTATGATATTGAGATTGTGGTAGATTCGTATTCCAAATAAAGTCACAGTAATCTAATTTAGGCAAAGTCCTTGTAGAGAAAACGTTTTCACAAGCATTTACTGTCAAATTATTCCTAATCCTACTAAGCAATGCAAGCTGACTCGAAACTTTGTTAATAAGTCTAGAAAAGTGCTCATACAGAGTGTGCAGTACAACGAGAAAGCAGAGTGGTTAAAAGATCTAGAGATATTTAGCTGATGTTTAGAGGCAGGAAGATATCAAAATTATTACTGAGATGACAAAAAAACAACTTCGAAGGGGTCTGATGGTCTACAAAGATTTTGGTTAAAGAATTTCACAGCTGTCAGAGAATGCCTAACTGACCAGCTAAATGAGTGTTTCCAAATGAACACTGTCCTTTAGTGGATGACAACTGGAAGAACGTCACTGATAGTGAAAAGTATAGAAAGATAGGACCAAAGGTTACAAACTTTAGACCAATAACTTGTTTCCCAGTAGTGTGGAAATTGTTTACCAGCATGATTGCTGAAGAAGGGTACCAGGACCTACAGAGTTACCCGATGAACAGAAAGCGTGTCGTAGGAATACTAGATGAACGAAGGACCTGCTCCTGATTGATGAAACCATCATTAAAAATTGCAGAGGACGATTGACAGGATTGAGCATGGCATGAATAGACTTTAAGAAAGCATTTCACACTATTGATATGAATGTTCTTGTTTGGGGTTGCAAGTAATGCAATAAGAGTTCTCACATCGAGTATGAGTAAGTGGAAGATGGAAATATCGGAAGGGGAAGTATCGCTTGGTGAAGTGAATATCAGACAAGGAATATTCCAGGAGAATAGTTTGTCTCTCTGTTTGTGCTATCCATACTCCCCTTAACATTAGTGTTGAGAAAGGCCAAAGGTGGCTACGATCTCGGCTGTGAAAGTGGAGTAATCAATCACCTTCTTTTTAAAGACGATTTGAAACTATATGGCCAAATGGATACCCTGGTCCACAGAGTATGGATAGTGAGTGGTGATATACGTATGGAATTTGGTATATCGAAGTGTGCTGTGCTAATTATAAAAAGGGAAGGCTTACGTCCTGTGACTGCATAGTGCTACCAGATAGCAAGCAGGTGGGGATGGCTATAAGTACCTTGAATTGGAGTCCTAGAGGCATACACATTGAGATGAAAGAAACAGTGCGAAAGGAACATTTTCGCAGGATAAGGAAAATCCTTAAGTCCAAGCTTAATGGCAGCAATATCATTCAAACTATAAATTCAAGGGTTGTCGTTTTTGTACGCTATGAAGCAGGGTTAATTAATTGGAATAAGGATGAAGTCCAGAGAACTACTAACCATTTATCGCCCTCTACATCCCCAGAGGGATGTGGACAGGCTATATATTTTCCTAGATCAAAGGGAGGAAAAGGACTCATTACGTTAGAGGAACCGACCAAAAGTCTAAGTGAGTATGACAGCAAATGTAAAGGGCAAGTGATTTGTGTAGTCTTTCGGGAGGGCGTTTTCAAGATCACGGATGCTACGATGGATAAAACTGCTTTTCAAGAACAGAGGCGTGAGAGGTTTGTTGCAAATCCCCTCCATGGCCAGTTCCTTAGAGCTACGGAAGAGGTTAGGGATAAGAGAACGAGGGATTGGTTGAGGAAGGGAAGACTAAAGAAAGAGATGGAAGGCCTTATAACAGCAGTAAAGGACCAAGCACTTTAAACAAACAGCATTAGGCACAGAATCGACAAGCAAGATAATGGGTGACCTGCAGAATGTGTGAACAGCAAGAAGAAACAGTTGAACATATTGTGGCGGAATGTACAATGCTGGTCCCGAAGCATTATAAGAATTGGAGACATAATAAAGTAGCCCTAGTGATACACTGGCGTCTATACGAAAGGTTAGTTTTCAAAGGCACGACAAGTGATACAACCACACACCCGAGAGAGTACTTGAGTCTGAAAGGTACAAGATGCCCATACAAACAAACCATTCAGTCAAGGCCAATACGCCAGACATCGTAGTACTGGACAAGAATACTAGAGAGTGTCTGATCATTGACGTGGTGTGTCCCTTCGACACGAGAGTGGGCTGTGCTCCGCGGAACGTGAGTGCCAGCTCCGTTTTCTCCCCCCGACATAGGTGAAAGAGCAGTCCTTGCATTTTACTTTATAGACTATTTCCTCAGATAAATGAGTGCTAAAGATTCTAACCTTCCAAAATTACAATAAGCTACCTTTTCATAGAGGCAAGACCAACGCTACTGAAGATTGTGCTAATGAAGGATGTCTGTTCCAACTCATCGTCAGCAGAGGAATAGCATTGCGCACTGGTTTTGAGGCGTTATCTGGAGACAGCGAGATCCTGTGGTGCACGTTATTCAAGATGGCTTGTGTTAATATAGAGTCACGCCTGTTCCTGTCATCAGTGAGTGTAGACGGAGTTGTATCTAAGATCAGTAGTTCTAATCCTTTTTCTAAATTGTTGGAGAGATCAAGATTGATATCAACTGTTAATTGCTCCTGGAAGTCATAATTTATAAAGAAACCATATGCGAGAGAAAGAAGTTCCTCTGTAAATCTTTAAAGTGCTACTATGATGAAGTTTTTACCCTTGATCTTTTAGGTTAATCACAAAGAGGTCTACAAAACATTACAGATTCCGTTTACCGTTTACAGATATCTCCAGAAATATTTAAGTTTGAAAAATGAGTAAAATATGCAAATGAGATAACTGATGACGCCATACTCTCAAACAAATACTAAATTAAGTACATAAATAGCACAATCTTGTTCAATTTTCAGCAGAAACCTTTGAAACTTGGTTGGTTAATGGTTCTAAATGCAACATACAGCTATAACAATTTTTTGTTCCCATGGCAACCCACTCTTTTCCAGTCCCCTTTAACTTGATTTCAATATTTTAGCAATTTTAAGCTTAGAAAACATTAAACAAGGCCATGAACTCAACTATTGTATTTATATACCTGCTGGATCATGCATGCAGATAAGGCACAATTAGCAGATATCAATGTAGCATGCCAGAAAAGATCAGAAAAGCCCTTAATATCGTGGAGGTCTAAACCCAGTAAGTTGCTATGGCAACAAGATTTGTCAAGTTCATATTGCAGAGCACTTTTAATGGAATCTTACTGTAAAAAATCAAATCTATTGATTGCAAATTGACTGAAATATTTTTGTTTATCATATTTGATCAAAATTCGGTTTAGTATATGACGTCATAACTTGCTTAATTTGCATTTTTTAAAAACTTGAATATCTCTGGAATGAAAAGAGATGTTTGAAAAGGGTAAACAGCATTTTTACTTTTCTACAAACTTCTTGTCTATGTTTTAAAATGGCTTAGATCTGAATGATGCAATTTTCGTCATAGTAGCACTTTAAGGCTCACAAAAAGCTGAAGATTTCCTAATCAAACATAATAAGAAGCAGTTTATCTTCCTTATCCTAGTCCTCCCTCACGGGCTATATATAGCGCTAAAAATGAACGCTTCATTTTCTGTTAACCATTTGTCTGCCCAAAAATTTCTTTTGTTTCTTTTAACGGTTCTTTTTTTCTCACATCTCTATTTGCTTTTGTTTTTAACATATACTTATTCCATACACTCAGAAACTGTTTTGATTATTACGTTTTATTAAACACAACTGATCAGATACCATGACACCAGTCTAACTTCAGCATCTGATTCTTTCAGTTTACAGAAAACTTTGAGTTTTTCAGTCTCTTCTCTGTCATCTTAGACACATTTTATGTGAGAGTATACCATTTCTTTTGCTTTCGTGCTACAAAAAAAGAGGGGAGGGGGTGGTTAGCCCCCAATCCACCCCCTTCCCCTTCTAGATTAATCACTGCATGTTTATAATAAAATAAATAAAGACTTTATTTAGGTGTCAAGTCTTTCTAGCCAGCCAAAGGCCTACTAATTGGGGACACCATCTTTA
>JAOTRI020098019.1:0-25177 GCA_028564885.2 Zoanthus sanctaehelenae | reverse complement strand
GTCGTGGAACTTTTTGGTTAAGAGATAATGGAAAAGAGTAAAAACACACCATGAGATATTTCAAGAGAACTTTGTCATCTATCATTCAGAGAGATTATCAATGATGATTGATGAATCTTATGTTCCAATTTTCGATAAACAGAGGAGCTGTAAATAAGCCTGTAGGCATTCTACATGTGAAGGTTGTAAGAGCACTAAATCTCTTAAAGATGGACCTTTTTGGAAGCTCTGATCCTTATGTTAAACTCAGCCTAAGCGGTGAAAGATTTCCAGGAAAGAAGACTTCTATCAAGATGAAGAGCCTTAATCCACATTGGAATGAAGACTTTAAGTTCACTGTCAAAGACCCTGACTCTCAAGTTCTTCGGCTACAGGTTTATGATTGGGAAAAGGTTAACATATACTTTTCTTTTTTTTCTTAGTTCTATACTCCATAACATGATTCCTTGTTGTTGGCTTAGCTTGGAGTACGGATCAGATTTGTTCACTTTTCTGTGAATCCAAGTTGTCTGAGAACTCTGTAATTCTGTTGGTTGCAGTTTGGGACCCATGACAAGTTGGGCATGCAAGTAGTTCCATTGAAGACGCTTACACCTCATGAGACTAAAGCATTTACACTTGTTTTGGCCAAGAACGAAAATCCCAATGACCCAGAGAACAAAAAACCAAGAGGAAAGCTTATGATAGAATTAACGTTCAAACCTTTCAGGGAAGATGGTGAAACGTTTATTGGATTTTTAGATTGTAGTGACCACACACAAAGTGAGAGTAGAAGCGTATCTCGAGACTTGTCGTCAAACAAAGGTGGTTTACTTGTAGTCACAGTTCAGGGTGCTGAAAAAGTTGAGGGAAAGCATCATAACAACCCCTATGCAGTGATTTTGTTTAGAGGAGATCTGAAGCAAACCAAGGTAATTGAGTTGGCGCCCGAATTTTAAGAAAGAAAACAACTATAGCCTTAGCAAAATTACTGGTTTTTAAAAAAAGGGTGTAAACCGATTTTAAAAAAGAGCTCTTTCGCATTTCAAGATTAGAAAATAGTCATACCAAAAGAACACAGGTAAAGATCGTGTTTCTTTAACTCAATGAAAACACAGAACTATTGTCGGTTTATATCTTAAGTCATAGCAGCCATGTTTGTGTACTTTTAACAAAAAGAGTTATGATTACTTCTTTTAATAAAAATATCTGTAAGATAAAAATTTTTTATAATATATAAAAAGTTTTAAAAATCACAAAACGTTTTCGATCAATTGATCATCTTCAGTGTGAAAAAGTGTGGGTTTGTTAGATATTAGAGTTCAAAACAAAGCTCATTGTTACGTGTTCCTTTAGGAAAAGATTAAAAGAGAAATAATAAGTTTATTCTTTTTTTTATTTATACAATATTTTATTCAGTGAACGAACATTTTTACAAGAAAATCGCAGCCTAAAGAGGAGTTAAACTTGGCTATGTAAATAGTTTCAAGGGTTCTTCCCATTCCTATGCGCACTTTTTCACTAGGTATCCGTTGATGACCAAACTGGGATTTTTACCAATTTCTCTCGATGTCCTGTGAAGACATTTTCATTTAACTACGTAATGCAAACATCGCAGCACAAGTCCCACACTTAAAGTGTGGTGACTTAGGTTTAAAGAGACTTATAGTCCACCTTAAAAGTTACGGCTACCTACTAGGGAGACCTTGCATCTTTCCTATGTGGCTGAGACTATGTAGTACTGACGAGCTCTGTCCACTACTGCCGCTTCTTTGGTACCTAGCTGCACATGCGTAGTTACGTTATTTATTTCTTTTTTACACTGATGATGATCAATTGATCGAAAACGTTTTGTGATTTTTAAAACTTTTTATATATTACAAAAATTTTTTACCTTAGAGAAATTTTTACTTAACATATGGAGAATAGTGTTTTTAATTCCTCTTGGGAAGAGCAATTGCATAATCTATTTCTACCATTTAGTTATTCCAATTAATTAACACTAATAATATCTTACTATTTCCTATTACTATTATTTGAGAGTCTTTTTATGTTTAGTCACATGTTAGGACCCCCTTCATCCCAAATCCTGGCTCCATCCCTGTGACTTACCGCAAGCGGTCCATTCCTTCTGGTCAAAATCTTGGAATCAATTTGCGGAAGGCTGGAAGATGACTGATTCCTGTCTGTCCTGCAAAACAGAAAAACAAAACAATATCTCAATGCCAGATTTCATACTAACAGAGCCTGAGTACAAGTCCCTTAATTTTTATACTTAAGAAATATGACTAATATAAAAAGAAAGAACCCATTATAAATAGAAAATTAGCAAAGTTTGATGTTAAACGGATCAATTGTTAACAAAACACAGTTATTTTAAAATACAAGATTTACTAAAGACAATACATGAAGAACTAATAAAATAAATAAATAAATAAATAAATGCTTTATTTCATGTCAATTGCGAAGGAAGTGATTGCCCAATCTTCCTAGCTAGAGGCTAATGTTTAATCGCTCGATGGCTCAGATTTTGGCGTGAAAGTCGACTTTGCAGAGGGAGGAAAACCGGAGTACCTGGAGAAAAACCCTCGGAGTCAAATTGAGATCGACAAAACTCAGCCCACATGCCGAGCCCAGGAATCGATCCCGGGTCGCAGGGGTGGGAGGCACGACTGATGACCACTATGCCAACCTGACTCCCAGGTGACTTTCCAGACAACATCAGTTATGGAACTCACAAGGCCAGTGAACAGGCCGCTGAAACAACGTTGAGGAGGGATAACCGTGTTAAACGCGATAAACTACAACAATAGGAACAGGAGATGTTGTGGAGCCTTTTGTTGTCAGGCTCTGCTGGGAGGTAACCTGCGATGGATTAGTGTCCCATCCACAGCCTGTCATCCACTTAATGGAGACCGGAACTCAACTGTATAATTGACTTTTCATCATTTGAAAATTTAGGCATGGTCAGGATCCCATAAGTAGGAGCGAGCAACTTCCATATTCTAGTGTCACGACGTTTTTACGAACCGATTTATTTTTTGTTCAGTTATTGCGAATTCAAACCAATCGCATGCGTCCAATGAATAGAAAGCAGGAGCCCATAAGTAGGAGCAAGCAACTTCAATGTTCTAGTGTCACGGCGTTTTTACGAACCGACTTATTTTTTGTTCAGTTATTGCGAATTCAAACCAATCGCATGCGTCCAATGAATAGAAAGCAGGAGCCCACAAGTAGGAGCAAGCAACTTCAATGTTCTAGTGTCACGGCGATTTTAGGAACCGACTTATTTTCAGTTCAGTTATTGCGAATTCAAACCAATCGCATGCGTCCAAACTTGATCAATAACATCACTGTTAATTTGTATGAATTGTCTGATTCCTCCGGGACTGAAAATTCTATTGAAATTTCCTACAAAAAGCGATCTAAAAATAAACCAGTTCCTGAAAACGCCCTGACATAGGTCTATTATGGGAGTTTCTCGCTTCTACTTATGGGCTCATGATCAACTTTTATTACGCACTATGGAGCTGTTTGTGTTTTTAGAGTTTTTGTTAATAAACAGTTATATTCTGGAGCTTATTTTATTTTATTCTGTGTAACTTGCTAGTAAACAAGTAACTCGTGTTGCTCTTGCAATTTTGTAGGGAAACACAAGAAACATGTAAAGGCGATTGAAGCTGCAATGAAAGAATGGGAACAACAAACTTGCATTAGGTTTAAAAACGCAACTAAAGAGGCAAACTACGTGGAATTTGAATACGGAGATGGGTAATGAAAGAACTGATAAGTTTTTGCTTCTCATACTATTATATACTCTTTTCCCCTAAGCTAACTCAGCTTTCCATCCTTCCGGGGTAGGTAAATGATTATCAGCGTCTGATGGGAGCTAACCTGCGATGGATTAGTGTCCCGTTCAGGGGGAGTCAAAGGTTTTCATCTTTTAACACTACAAAAACCGGAGATAAGCGCCTTCTCCATGGGCCACCTGACTTGTAAAGGATTTCGCTTTCTCTCTTCCTCTTTATCCTAGCTCTTCAAGATAAGATATCTAATAGTTAGATTATTCAGGAAAATATTGAAAACCTTAATATTCCATTTAAAAATCAAGAAACCTGAGTAGTGTACTAGACTGTAAGTGTACAAAACACATGCAGCCTGCAATTAGTTTTACATCTCTCTACTTTTCTCAAAAGAGTTTTATCACAGTCTAATATAGAGCTTGCTTTATAATATACATATTAGACGAGGGAAAAACACCCTTTCTCAATGTTTTATTCCCTGATAAATCGTGGGTTTTCGGCAGAGGGAACAAGTGCCCGCACTGATTTAATACAATTAATTTAAATCTGTTTAAGTTAATGACTTCATTACGACCACACATATGAGTACTTCATATTGATTTCGATAAATTTATTGTAAGCTCTTAAAAATATTTTTCAATTTTGAAGCTTGAGAGTAGTCATTGTGACGTCATATTAATGTAAATTTACAATAAGTAGCAGTCAAGTTACTTGTTGTGTGAATATCAATATTTGTGCCAACTTTGGTATAAATTGGTAAATAGTAGGGAAGTTATGTACGACTGCCAATGTCAAAGTTGTGACGTCATAATGATTTCACTGTGAAGTAAAATGTAACAACCACACAAATGAATTTTCTTTGTGACCAGCCTACGAGTTATTTTTAAAACTGGTGACTGAAAGTCATAGGTCGCGGACACTTTGTGTAGCCAACTCGATCGTGCGAAATAAAAGTTGATGAAATATTTGATTTTTGACATTTGATTCTTTTCTTCTCTCTCCCCCTTCAACCCCCTTCCCATCTCCCTCCCCATCCCCTTCCCCAACCGCTTTCCTTTCACCGCCTCGTCTCCGTGTAGAAACAACCTTTTAAGCATTTTAAAAAATGCTCATGTAAAGTTAGGATTGTCACTGCTTGTAAATGCGCATTGTGTGTTGACTTACGTATTGTATTTTTTATATTACGGTTTTCAGTTGCAGCTCAGATGTTGGTATGATGGGAGGTCGTCAAACCATTTTCTTGGGGAAAGGCTGTTATACCAACGGGATCATTCTACACGAACTGGGTCACCTCATTGGTTTTTACCACGAGCAAAACAGGCCCGACAGGGATGATTACGTGGAAATCCTTGAAGATAATATCAAACTCGGTAAGGCGTAGGATAGTCAGACAACATACTAACAGTTAAAATTTTGATTATTAGATATTCTTTCATCCAGATTTGCAATCATTTTTCTGTCTGTTCTTGTTACCACTACCATTACTGCAATAACATCAATGATAATATTAGAAGTAATTATATATCATGTAACGATTTCTTTGTTTCTACTTTGTTTTGGGTGCGCCAAAACCTATGTCCGATTATCCGGGACAAGTAGAAATTTAGTTCGGACATGTAAATCTTAATCATGACTTGTCCGTGGGACAAGCACATTTCTGATTCCTAAACAAATACAGAAACAGATGAAAATTGACTTAAAGTTGCAGTATAACGGAATGCAGTAGAATGGAAATGTATCTAACAGTCATAACAGGAAACCTTTAACTTGACAAAATAAGTGTAAATATTCCAATAAATTTCACCATTTTACTGCCATTCATTTTGTTTCCGTAATCTTCGTATCTTATGGTTTGGGAACCAGGCCTGTTAAGACTAATTTCCAGGCCCTAAAATTGAATCACTAATGGAAGTATCTCAATAGCGTCAGTTCACGCAGCTTGCCAACCTCGAATCCAGGGTCATTTCACTGATGTAGTAGTGAGTGCAAAGACCCTGGGTTTGGCTGGTCACGTGGCACTCAGAATGTGGGTAATTACAAGATAATAGGCTGTGGGGAGGGGAGGGAAAGTTGATTTTTTACACATTTTTTAAATGTTCGTGTCACAAAATCATTTTGTTTATCCATCGTTCGAAGTTCGACCATTCGATGTAACTAGCAAAAAGACACACCAAAAATGTGTTGGAGTAATTTTTGCCAGCCGCTGTAGGCAAAAGTATCGTTAATCATAATTACCAAACTACATCGTTGCGTGCGACGGATTATTTACTGTTGGAGAAATCTCTTTTATGCGAGAATTCCTTTCATCCGCAAAGTTTGTGCAGGCTCTTTGAACCAAGCAATCAAGCAAAGAATCAACTGAGTCTTCGAGTAGTTCTAGCAAGAAGAAAGGTCCTTGCAAAGCAGGAGTATGAAAAGAAGAGAAAACGCACTTTTCTTTAGTTTCAATATAAACAGTGCGACTTGCTAGTGAAAAACACGATAAACATTGTGCATGATATTCATTCGCTTTAACTTTAGAAAAGAAATTTCTTACAAGGCTTAAAATGACACTGTCATTAAAAAGAAAAAAAATAGACCTGAATATTTTTGCGTCAATTAAGTCATCGTTTCTTTAATAAGTTATCTTTAATAACATTTGTTGCCTTGTAAATAGTTCACAATTAACGTTGCTGTAAATCAAAACACACCAAAAGCCACACGTTGAATTTATTCTCTTTTTAAATACAGTTTGAACAAAACTTTTTGGACAAGCACTTTTGGGTCTCGGACAACCAAATTTTTTATGATGGTTGCCCGGTGAATAAGTGGATTTCAAACTTTTTCTTGCACCCTGAGAGGCTGAGATTTCAGCTAAATTTATTGCAGTGATACAAAGATATACACATTTTTTAACATTTTTAACACGTTTTATATTTTAAATTGTGCGTTAAAATAATAACTAAGACAGAGAATGTCTAAAAACTATCAAAATTTGTCTAATTCTTTTATCGCTTCGACAAAAGAACTTTCTGAAGCATCTTAGAGTACAGTTCCCACTTATCCAGGGCTATCTGCTCTCTGATTGCGCATGCGTTTTGGCCCACTCCTCTGGTCGTAATAAAAGGACTTGCGTGAAGCTTATAAGTTTTTTCAATGTCGGGACTTCGATTTGAATATTGGTGCTTTTTCTCATTCTAGTACACATAATAAATTTGTGGCTTCAGGTCTCTATATGATGCGGTGTTTAATTGGCATACCTTGACATCATATAAATGTCAGTCGTTCATGCTCCCAAAAGCGACTTGTTTGAATATCTAAGCTTGTGTCTTGGGTCTTGCTGGCTCCCTTATTCAGTTGCTCTCCACAAACGTCTTGGCCAAGGAAACTTGTTTAATTTCCACATTACTTCATACCGCACTAAAACGTTCAGCTACAAGGTCTCTCAAATTGTTGTGTAGTTCAATGACAAGACCGCCACGTTTGCATATCATGGTGTGGCGTACCGTAAAGATGTCTCCACATTCGCATGTTGAGGGAATATTATCCACATGCTAATCATAGCGAAATTTGGTTGCATCATCATTTAAATTGAAGCTTGTTTCTTGAAGAGGAAGCAATGCCACCCAGATTAACAACCCGTTCTCCGCCGTCAGACCTAATAATTGCTTGATCTTAGATGGCGCTTCTTGTGTCCTTGACCTCTGCTGCTTTTTGGCTCTTAACCAGTACTCGGGGCTAAGTTTGACCAGAACTAAACCTCACAGGCGTTGTGATAGCACTAACATTTTCATTTGACTACACACGATGTAAGACAAATGATAATAGATATACCTGAACAGTCACAGCCATAATTCAACTGTATATTTGTCATTCGAACTGGTGGGTTCTTTCATCACTGGTACGATAACCTTCTTTATCATGACCATGTTTTTGATTTGGTTAATTATCCCTGTATGTAAATAACTTAAAGTCAGATTTTATAACCTGTTCAAACAGATTCTGAGTCGCACAGTTATAAAAATTAAATACATCTGATATATTTTCCGAGGGCCTACAGTTTAACTTCCTTTTTGGAGAAGCTGCGTAACCATTCGCAGATGTTAGATCAAAGGCAGTGCCTTCTCCAAATTATTTTAAGACCCTAAGTGTTGGTCCGGCCGGGAATCGAATCCGTCAACTCGGGTTGTACCCAAATATATTTTTACAAGCCGTCTGGCTAACCTAGTAGGTAAGGTGCCAGTTTAACGTGCTGGAGTCTCGGATTCGATTCCCGGCGGGACCAACACCCTCGGGGATTATATCTCTATTTATGTGTGTGTGTGTTGTAATGTGAAAGGTCTCCGTCCACCTTAGAGTGGTAAAGATGGTGTTCCCAATTAGTTGGCCTTTGGCCAGCTATTATTATAACTATAGCATTAATCATAGATCAGTGAAGAGCGTTCGATAGTTTAATGGTTGAATAGGATGGTTATTTTTCTAGTATCGTGCTAGATCTAAAGGGATTGAAAAGCTCGTTCAAATCTTGAATTTCATGAGAAGCTTACATTCCGTACTGCCCGAAATGACCCATACCCTGACCCTCTCGGAGAAATCCAAGATGGCGTTGATTTGGATCAACCACAAAATCGACATGTTCCACCTGCGTAACATTATGATTACGTTCTCCTTACGTCGAACGCAATACAAATAATAATAATTATTATTATACTAAAGTCTATTATCATTATTATTATTATTATTATTGTTGTTATTGTTATTTTTATTATTATTATAATTAAGCATAACATTAAGAGTTGCGCAATTCAAGAAATAAACTGTTCTTTAAAAGCAAAAGACAAGCAATTTTCATTTTTTTAATACAGTTTACCTGCAACTTTTTTATTAACAGGATATGAGAATGCATTTGCCAAGTATGAGTGGAGCAAGATAGACTCAAGGTCAGTGCCATACGACTACGAGTCTATAATGCACTATGACGCAAAAGACTTTTCTAGGAATGATTCAGCAACCATTCGATCCTTGGACCCTTCAGTGAAATCGTTTGGCAATAACCATTTAAGCCCACTTGATATCAAGCAAGCCAACCTGATGTACGGCTGTAGCGGTAAGCTTAAGTACAATCCATCATATTATTGAGGATGAAAATTAGAAGGAAAAACATTAAAACAACTCTTTTTTTATACAAATTTTGAATTAAAATGTTCGAAATTTTAAACATAATAATATTATACCAAATTCAGTTTGAGGTTTTAAATTTATCATTTCTTTCGTTACAATGAAATTTAGGGTAAATCAGTTCAATACACAATAAAACCTTTCTAGTGCGGTTACTCAGACCCAAACTTTGGCTTTAAAGCCGGTTTAAGTAATTATTGCTTTCAAAACGTTGTAAAAGTTGTTTGAAAGTAAATTTCCATACAATTGCTTTTGATTTCAGTCATTTTGCCTATGTTCACCAACATTGCATTGGAAACAGTTTGCCGAATGAATTATCTCTTTACTATACCTAATAGTTAACTGAAAATATTGTACATTAAAATGTCTATTAGTGCACTGATCTAGATTGCTCCCATATCCCAGACAACTCCCAGAGAAGCCGTCTAGATTTCTGTTCTCACGATCTCTTGCAATGGTAGATCGTGTTTTTGGATTCGTGAATTGCAGATTGGTGTTTTCTTTTAAATCAGCTAGACGCCAACAAGCTTAGTTTTGCATAAGCGTATCTTGCTTACTGAAAACGGTGTCTAAGAAATTCGTAAAAGCAATGTTGTGATGTCATATTTAAGAAAATTACATAGTTAAACTTAAACACATTTACCTGTTGACCACTATCATACCGAGTCACCTTATACTTTATGCTAAAAGTAATTACAAAGATGTCTCTTTGCAGCCAAAAATCCGAGATTTCCCAAAGATTTTACGTGGTCGAACAGCGGCAGGACTAAGGGCGCCGAATGTGTGAGAATATTTGAACCAAGGGAGCCTCGTAGCACCGGATGGAGGAACAATTTCATTTGTCAGACTAAAGGCTTGAGAAGCATTGGTTTACGTTGGTCACCCTATGGTCCTGTGGCGGACATGCGATGTACTAAGATTAACCTGCCCCACAAGAGGGTGCAGCTCTCATGGAATGATAATTATTTATGTGTTCCGCATGCGAGTATATTGAAGATGCGTTGGTCACCAAATGGTCCCTTAGCAAATATGTCGTGTTTGAAAATCACCGAACCACGTGACCATGTATGGAGTCGCGCAAATCCTCATCTGTGTGCACACGTAGCAAGCATAGGTAAAGTTTTATATTCCTTGAAAATTAAGATCCAGTATCTATTTTTCTTTCTCTTAGTATAAGAGTATAGTTGATGAGATTATTGATGTTGAAAGTGGCCAAATTTAACTAAAACAATTAGACCTCTAGGTCTCATGGACTACGAGTTTGAATAGCTCATTCGGTTTACGGCTTCCATGCTAAATTGTTAAGTACAAAGTTAGATTTGGTTTTCATTTTCAAAAAGCAAGTTTTTATAACTTTTGCCGCAGAGATTTGTTCACACTGCATGATAAAAAACTCAGTAGAATTGCTCTGATTTACAAGCGAAGTTTCCTAGGGAACTTAAACGCAATAAATTTCATCAGTTAATGCAAACACTCCTCCACCGCCTATATCTGTTTTGTTTTTCTTTTTTGGCAAGTAATGATGCATTTTTAGTGTCATATTCAATCCAGCGGTATTCATAGTCAAGAACTTGTAGCAGTGGAATTTATGTCAAAGGCGGTCCCCGTGGATGTACTGCTGGGACGTAAATGCTTTATCGCTAAGATCTTAAACTTCCCGTTTTCTCCTTGATAAATTAACTGGTGCTATAACGTACTAATCCCAGCTGAGTTCTCACGTGATAATCGATAGATTGGTCCTATGTGCATATCGCCTTATTGTGGGAGAACTTTAGGAAATTAACTGCCTTAGAGTTTAAAAAACTTTATGTTTTAGATGTCGTTTTAGCTTCTCTGACTTTCTTCTCCGTCTGTATATTTATTAGTAGAAAAATATCAGTTGTTACATTTTTCTCGGCAGATGGCATGTGGTCGCAATGGGACCCTTGGGACAAATGTAGCCGAGAATGTGGTGGTGGAATAAAAGCGCGACGACGCACCTGTACTAATCCCCCTCCTAGCAACGGAGGCAGATACTGTGCTGGAGAGTCGAGCGAGAGACGTGGTTGCAACACCCAACCTTGCTCCGGTATGTTAAAGTGTATATGACATGGATTTTTTTTTTGCATTTGCATTTTGAATATAGCCGCTCGTTGTTCACTGTTTAAACCTGCCGCCACGTCTTCCTCTGCTTGAACTCCATAAAAGGCACTTTTCATTCTATAATAAAGATAAATCTAAAAATAACGCTATATATTCTACTTTGTGTGAATGCAACCATATTTTATTTTTGACAAGTACAAACTACTAATTCATGGTTGGTACTAAGCAAAAATAAATAAATACGAAAAGATGCCGGCTGGATCAAGTTTTGCTAAGGCATCTGAAACATGAATAATATGGATGAAATTCGAAGCTATTTGTTCATAATGGCATCTAAATAACTCGATTTTGACAATAATGTACTCAAGGGTGATGCATTCTATTGTTATTTAATGTCAATTGTTGCAAAGAGACGTCATTGTAATTACTTTTGACCAGGGGCCAGTGTTTAATCGCTCGACGGCTCAGATCTTGGCGTGACAGTCGAATTTGCTAAGGGAAGAAAACCGGAGTACCCGGAGAAAAACCCTCGGAGTCAGATCGAGATCGATAAATCTCAGCCCACATGCCGAGCCAAGGAATCGATCCCGGGTCATAGAGGTGGAAGGCACGACTGATGACGACTATGCCAACCAATCGATCCTGGGTCGTAGAGGTGGAAGGCACGACTGATGACGACTATGCCAACCAATCGATCCCGGGTCGTAGAGGTGGAAGGCACGACTGATGACCACTATGCCAACCTGACTCCTCCAAAAACAATATGTAAAAAGTGTCAAAGATGATCGAATTATGATAGCTCGATGTTGATAGCTCATATTTTTTCTTATCTTTAGCTTGGCCGCGTTTCCCTGACGATTTCACGTTTGGAGGGTTCATGGTACCACCTGTTGATAAACACTGCATCCGATTTTACGAACGATTTCAGTTTGCTTTTAACTATCCTTCATTTTGCTCTGATGGCAACAAGCGCGACCTTGAGCTGAAATGGTCCGACCGCGGTTCATTGCCTGACATGCGCTGTACTCGCATTTATTTACCAGGGAGGTTCAGCTGGAATGATAACTACTTGTGTATAGGAAAGCATACCCCATACAGGTAATTAGTAAAAATGAAATGTCTACCCTGTGCAAGTTGTTTGGAAATGTTCTTGTGTTTTCTTATTTTTTTCTGAAATACTATTATTAGTTAAGGCGGGTATGGTTAAGTATTTGGTGTTCCGAGCGCAAGGTTTCCAGTTTGATCCGGCTTTACCCAGATTTTTATAATATTTATGTGATTTTTATTTCCGCCTAAGGTAATACAGCTTTCCATCTTTCCAGGGTATAGGTAAATGTGCATCAGTGTCTGCTAAGAGCTATCATACCAGTCAAAAATTCTCGTCCACTCAACACTACAAAAACCGGAAATACGCGCCTGTTCATGAGCCATCTGGCTCGTAAAGGATTTAACATATAGCTACCATTTTTCAAGTTTACTCGTTTGTTAACCCTTTCAGTCCCAATAATTTATCTACATCCAACTTCTCCTTACAAAACACATACAAAATAAAACAATTGGTAATGAGAAATTGAGAATTGATCAAAAAAAGCAAACTGCTGAAGATTAAAAGTGAATTTCTCCCAAACTTGTTCAGTGTAAAGCATGGGCTCAAGTTGGGAGAACTTAATAATTCAACTGAAAGGGTTAAAGCTGGTGCTGATTAAGTTGATGAGAGTCTTCGACTGTACTTGGAAGAAACACTAACCGATCGGAAGTTAATTGCTAGCTAACGTTGGCACCCTGATTTATCGACCTCAATGAGATGGACAGCTGAGTGATGGGGATAAGCTTTAGGGGAAAAGAAGATAGATTACACGTAGCTTTTAGACCCTGCAAAACCTGGGACCTTATCACTAGAATGTACCAACAGTGCCGCCCTTGATAAATTGATTTTACCTTTTAAACGAGGTGGTTGAGTGTTTTAAACTAATATGCACGTCTAGACGTTGATACCTACACATTATCTGCATAGTAACTTTGATGCAGGTTCAAAACAAGATAAGGTTAAGTTCTACTTTAAACACGCCCTTAAACATCTTACACAAATGACTTAAGAAACGGAAAAGGAATTTTGGCTGATTCCACAAATGAAGTAAGAAACAGAAAAGGAATTTTGGCTGATTCCACAAATGAAGTAAGAAACGGAAAAAGAATTTTGGCTGATTCCACAAATGAAGTAAGAAACGGAAAAGGAATTTTGGCTGATTCCACAAATGAAGTAAGAAACGGAAAAGAAATTTTAACTGATTCCACAAATGCCCACGAATAAAAACAAAGTTCAGTAAAAGTTACTAATACTAACTTTGTTTTTTTGTTTCCATAAGCCAAATGGTTTTCTGTTTCATAAGCCAATTTCAAACGACAATGATAAAATGATTCCTCTGTAAATGAGCATACCTTTTTTGACAAAACGAAATGCTAAATCAGCCCCTTCAAGGTTTTTGATTTTTTTTGGATATTTAGGAAATAGTTATATGCTCAAATTCTAACTACTTGATGGTGTTTGTTTGTACAAGGTTCAGGTGGTCCTACAAAGGTACAATTCCAGGTTTACCGTGTATGAAGTTTGTTGCAAAACGGCCTGTGAGAGGATGGGACAGTAATAGCAATTTCTTTTGTCTTGAAAACCCACAAGGTAAAATGATTTTAAAGCATGACAGAGAGTCTGCCATTGACTCCTTTAAAACCCGGGACGAGTTGTTTGAATCAGGGCTATATAATAACCAAGGTTTAGTGTAAAATATAAGATCGATGTCAGGTTTAAAGTCCCTATGTCGCTTTTTTTATTAATCTTTAAATGAAAACTATTGTCATCTATAATCTCAGAATTAAAAAAGACAATGAAAAATTCCCAACCTAAGTATGCTTTTCAATCAAAAGAAGTTAGGAATTCAAATTTTGATCGAGCGCAGGGGACTGGTACCTGTGACATAGCAGTAGGTAGACGTCCTTCGAAATTGTCTAATTTGCACGTTTCGAAACTCAAAACACGTAACAAAAATGGCGAAAAACTTTTTAATTTTATGAATTTAGTATCAATGAAGGATTCTACTTTTCATCTAAATGATAAAAAAAATAAGCGATATAGTGACTTTAAAGTTTCATAAAGCAAATAGAGATTTAAACTTTGTTAGAAATGTGTTTAGGAAATGCTTTCAAACAAAACTAGAAGAAACCAGGATTAAAGTTTAACTCGTAAAGTACCTTGGTGTGCTGCTTGACAACAAATTTTCTTGGAAACCCCACGTTGACTATATAAGTAACAAAAGCAGTAGAATAGTTGGCATTTTATGCAAATTAAGACACTCGTTGCCAAAAGATATTCTGCTAAAAATGTATAAATCACTCTTGCAACAATTGTTTTTATATGGAATAAATATTTGAGGTCGAAGCTAGCTAAAAGTTGTAATTTGTCAAACTTGTATTGGTATCAAACTTATCTTTTTGACTTATATCTTCTTTTATATTCATAGTATAATCATCTATTCACCTTTTTTTGTAATTAGTTATTGTACGTTTTTTAGCCTACCTCGACTAGCTTTATAGCTATATGCAGGCTAAACTGACTTTGTAAATTGAATATATTACAACACTTAAGCAGCAACTTGCGTTAATTCTGAATTGTCTGAGAAACATTTATCATAGCTACTTGAATTTACTTATTTTAACTTCTGTTTCAACGTAATCAACGATTTGAAAATTGCAGCATTCTGCACTACAACCCAATTTCGTTGTAAAGTGAGTTGTGCTTTTCTTTTTCGGTCTTCAGAATTAAGATAAATAATGTTAGTGACTTAAACTACTTTGAAAACAAAACAGATTATTCTTTTCTTCTTAGTTATGACAGATATTACTGATGACAATCAAACTTCCAGTGTGGACGGAAGATGGACACCATGGCAACCATGGACTCAATGCAGCAAATCATGCAAGGGTGGTTGGCAGAGTCGAATTAGAACTTGTTCAAATCCTCCACCTAGCAATGGTGGTAAAAGATGTAAGGGACCACAAAGCGAAATACAACTGTGCAACAAACAACAGTGTCCCCCTGGTAAGTTGTTTCCCGCTGTTAAAAAGCTGATTCTTTTTGATCATTTTACAGCCCTGTTTGCTTAATAAACTCTGCGTTTCCACGGAAGTACTTTTTTTAAGTAGGTACTGCCTTGCCACCATGCAAATCAGATAACAGAGGTTGAAAATTTATTAACGTCACCATAAGTACCCGCTGTTTTATATAGAAAAACCAGCAGATTTTGTCAAGCCTCATTGGTAGAAAACTTTAATTCAGAGGATGTGGACGAATGCAGGATTTTGAGCGCGCACGCAATTTTTTAAGCAAATTTAGGGTGCGGACACACGATGCAACATTTCGTGCAACATTGTGCGCAACAGAGTTGTTTTAGCTTGTATCCGTTGATCAATTTTGTTGCCTGCAACATTGCACGCAACAAAACTGAAGTTGAATTTCGATCTTTTCTTGCAACATTGCGCGAAAAAAATTTTCTTTTTGTTTTAATGGACTTATTTGTTGGAAGCCATTTTGATTGTTGTAATTCTGGATAACGACACCGCGCTATCATAAGCAATTATGCGTGATTTTGTTGCGCCGTGTGTCCACCTGTAAAACATTTGTCGCGCGCAATGTTGCATGAAATGATGCACCGTGAGTCCTTGCATTTATTGTCGTGAGGACAAGATTTCAAGCAAAACTCGCCCTCTTGAAAACGACTTTGCTCGAAAAATTGCGCGCACTGAAATTTTGTACTCGTTCTTGGATTTGAAAATCTTAGTTTTTAATTTTTTGGCTGTTTCACCCCCAATTTGTTCTTAGTTTTGTTCTTATGTCTTTGAGCAGTTTGAAACAATAATTTAGAACAACAAACAAAGCATTGAAAAACAATACCGGTCGTTTTTATTTTGAGTGCATTTATGCCAGATTGCTGACCTTTGTACATTTTGTCTTCTCTCGTAGTCCTGTTGCCCAACGATTCTACAAGATTCCATAAAGTTTCATCTAGAATCGTTTTCACTTTAAGCTTAAGGATGTTCTAAAATTGTTTTTCATTTTCGGCCAATCTGAGCTTCACTGTTCTTATCAAAAAGCGTGTATAAATTAATAAAGCGTGTATATATTAATAAAGCGTGAATAAATTAATAAAGCGTGTATAAATTATTTAAGCCTTTATAATTTAATTATGCGTATATAAATTAATTATGCGTGTATAAATTAATAAAATGAGAAAAAAAATTAGTGGTTTGGTTTGTTGCTACTTTTGAGTGCTAAGATCTGCCTTTTGTGTTCTTTAGATTGCGGAGGCAAGCAAACTGGCAGCCAGGGTGTCCTTCAAAGCCCATCCTATCCGGAACATTATCCCCCGAACTCTAGATGTACCTGGACAATCACAGTTGCTCGGGAACAAGTTGTAAAACTTACCTTCAACACCTTTAAACTGCACCGTAAGTACCTATATACTGTGAGCTAATGCAAATCGCCCTTAGGCTAAAACAGAACCATAACTAAATTCTAATTAACCCTTTCAGTCCGAGTTGGTTATTTACATCCAACTTCTCTTAACAAAACACATACAAAAGGACGCATTTGGCATTGAAAAACTGAGAATTGATCAAACAAAACAAACTACATAAGATTAAACTGATCTAGATTTAATAATAATAATAATAATAATAATAATAATAATAATAATAATAATAATAATAATAATAATAATGAATTTTACGAGTGGCATATTTTCCAGTAAAACACTTGTGTCTATATAATAAATTCTAATAAAGTTTCAAGTTCCCTGATACCGCTAGATATAAACAACGAAGGCGCAGGTTACTTAGGGTGAGCCTCGAAGAGATGTTAAGTGCTTTGTAAATTCCAACAAGAACCTATTCAAGCTGATAGCAAAACAATTTTCGGACTTCATAAAATCGTTGGAATTTTCGAATATTAAGCTCGAAACCAAGGCTAACTAAGTAACACGCGCCCTTGTTATCTATATGTAGCGTTATTCGGGAATTCCAAATTAGTCTATTTAATTAAAAGCCAATAGTTAAATATCTATAAAAACTACTCGAGCCTCTTTTTCCCTCAACGTAAAGGTTAACGTTGGGGTTTTTTACTATCCTATTTTACCGTGTCAAGTTGTAAAATGTCGCTATTTATCTTTTTCTTAATAGAAAGAGAGAAACGTAGATGCGACGCAGATAGAGTTACTATAAAAGATGGTTCATCTCTCCGATCCTCTTCTCTTGGAACTTTCTGTGGGTGGTTACTAACGCCCAGGACTTTGGTTTCAAAGTCTAACATTGTGACGGTGCAATTTCAATCGGACTCTCGAGGAAGTGGTAAAGGTTTCCATGCATCTTGGAAGGCTGAGACAGTTTTCAGAGATGTACAGGCTGCAACCCCTTACACAGGTAGGAACAACTAGTATACTTGATGTAATGTCAGGAAATTACCGGTTTTCATTTGACGTCATGATGCGGCCATGTTGGTGTACTCTTAACAAAAGAAGTTTGATTATTTCTTTTTGTTTTTTCTTGGACATTAACATGTTCGCTATGTCTTTTGTCTTTTTTGCCTCACAAGATTTTGTGAAAACCAAAAATAGCCTGAAGTACTTTATATTATATCCACGAGTGGGCCTTAATTGAAATTCCCTGGATTTCTTATGGCACCTAATATAGATCGATTTCATTTGACATCACGGCGGCCATGTTGGTGTACTCTCAACAAACGAATTTTGATTATTTCTTTTGTTTTGTACACCAACATGGCCGCTATGTCTATTGTCTTTTGTGTCTCATGGGATTGTGTGAAAACCATAAACAAGTTCTTATGTCAAAGCAAATATGTGTTGGTTTTGTGGCTCGGTAAATATCCAACTCTAGTCATCTCCACTTCGGGAGAAAATTGTTAATTGATAATTGTCAAATGTTTAATTATGTGTTTTACAATACTTTTAGCTTTGTACATTGCG
This sequence comes from Zoanthus sanctaehelenae, assembly GCA_028564885.2. Lineage (NCBI taxonomy): Eukaryota > Metazoa > Cnidaria > Anthozoa > Zoantharia > Zoanthidae > Zoanthus > Zoanthus sanctaehelenae. The sequence goes on along the minus strand of JAOTRI020098019.1, from coordinate 7,125 downwards.
TATTAACTATCAAACTTATATGAGCTGAAACTACACATTGTAAAACCTCTTACCATCTGCCTTACGGCCATTTTGTTCATGCACAGGATGTGGGGGAAAGCTGACTGGCAATGAAGGAACATTTGTGGGGTCTGTTCCACCTGAGAAAACATTCTGTAACTGGTTTATTACGGTTGACAAAGACCGCTTTCTGACGGTGGTTTATGAGAACTTTGATGTTACAAAGTCACGTGGAAGGCGATGTCGAAAAAATTACGTGGAGTTAAGGGAATACTTTAGAAATGGCAGAAAAGTCTCGCGAGGTCGACAATGCGGCAACAAGAATGATGGTAAGTGTCGGACAAATATACAAATAAACACAAGAGGTGAATTTCGGAGTATGATTGGATGTTATGAGTAACGCATTTTTTCACACCAACCGTAAGGATCCACTGAAACTGCTTGAAGGGGACGGAAGCCCTAAATGTGTTAAAAATAAATTTTGAATTTTTAAGAAAAAGGATGTTGGGGATTTGTTATTTATATTGGTAGGTTAGTCAGTGTTGGCTGTGAGTATCAAGACGACAAAATAATGTAACTAATTAATATATTTTAAGATAATTTCGATATTATGTGAGTTTTGATTAGTTAACAGTGTATTTTCATAGCGCTATCTCCAGTGTGTAATAATTTACAATGAAACTATCTATGCAATCCTTGTATCTTTATTTTCTTTGTTTACTCACAAAATAGCTTTTTTTATAAAAAAATGTTTTCCGTGCCTTTGTAACCCGATGAAAACCTAGGCAAAGTTGTGAGGATTTTTGATCAGGTAAAAACCATCGATAGCATCTTGAGCCTTTAAACGATCTGCTCTTGAAGTATCTCAAACGTTTGCTTGAGTTTTTTTACTAAAAGGAAGACTACGAAGGTACTCGGAGGAAGTGTTTTATATTCTAAATAAAACATTTCTAGCTATGTATTTAAGCTGGCAAAGCTCATGACAATCAGGGCGAAGAGAACAAGGGTCATGAAAATAGAAATATAATTGCTTAAGATGACTACTGTTGGTAAAAGATCTAGACACATATTCTTGCTTCTTCGGTAACGTGTACAAGTGTGAAAATAGCATAGAAGTCCTAAAGACATCTTGAAAGGCATGAATAGCTAAACTGAAACTGTTTGGCGTGAACGTTTACAAGTTTTACGATTATCAATGATAACAGTTTTCGATTTTTTTTTTCTTTTAGTGATAACTCGGTTTCGATTGAAGACAAACGTGGCTAGAATCCGGATGCGCAGTCTCGTTGCAAACAAAGGCAGTGGAATAACTGTCCGATGGAGCTCTCGTTTACAAAACAATATGGCTCACAAAGCTCAGAATTAAAAAGAAATCAAGTTCTTGAGGTCATAAACAAGGGAAATACTGAGACAACGTCTCCAAATTGTCGAGCAGTTGACAACAACAGATAAATATCAAACTAAATAGATAATGTGAACATAAGGTTTTTGATATATAAAAGCAAAACAAACAAAAGGTTTGTTTTGTGCTTGTTCAATCAATTTTAATTCTGATTCTAAGCAATAGCACACATGAAGTTAGAATTGCAGTATTCCCTTTTCGAGTGCAAGGCTCTCTTAGGTCAGAAATGATTCAATAATAATTTTTTAAGATCATATGTTTGATGAATGTTTACCCATGAAGTTATTCTGTTCAAAACTACGTTCAGTTCAACCTTCCATAAAAAGTGAATAATTTATAAGAGTCTAAGAACTGGAACATTTTTTCACGACGGAGGCCCGTTTTTTTTTTAATGGACTGGATCGAGAACGGTGTTTTTGTAGAAATTTAGAATTTAAGCAGCGCGCGCATAACAACGAAGAACGCACGCAGAGTAAAAAGGCGCGAAAGCTAACTTTGAAGAGCCCAGTCGTTAACAAATTTTAACTTGTAAAATTGGTTACACGTACGGAAAGAAAATGGAGCAAAAATAAGTGATAAAGTAATTGTAAGTAAATTGTTAGCTTTGTGAGTCTTTTGGTGTTTTAAGCCATTGCTTTGATAAAAAAAAACTTTACAGCAACACGGAGACAAAAAGCGTCTGGTAGGCCTTCGTGCGGATCACCACGACTGCATAATGTGTTCAAGTACGCGACATCTGTTGACAGTTTAGTTTCCGCTTGGCCTCCGTGACAACAAGAACACCAGATACGTAAGCTTTCTACTAAAAATAAGAGATTAATGCAGGGAAACAATATTTAAAGGGTAGTTTACAGTTTTATCAGTTAAAGGTGTCTGTTTTAAACGTTTTTAACTTAGGTTCTAAATGTTTTTAACTTGGGTTATAACGTAACAGAACTTCCAAGTTTCCTTTCATGTTTATACAAATTATTCCATGTCTTTTGTTAAACCTCTTTCTATTTAATCCTTTCAGTCCAAGTTGTACTGTTGAACTGTCACAACTTGTGCCCATACTTTTCATTGAACAAATTTGAGAGAACTTTACTATTTATCTTCAGTAGTTTGCTTTGTTTGATCAACTATCATTTTCTCATGACAAAATTTGTGTTTTTTATATGTCATGTGATGAGAAGTTGGGTGTTCATAATTGACTGGAATTGAAAGCGTTAATTGAATCAATAACATGCTATGTATTTCCGTTGGCAACTTTTCTTGAGAACTGAGAGCTAAAAAACAACTGGTCTCCATGTGACCCGTCAATGAGATCTGGTATTTTGAAAAACAAGAAATAATTAAATTAATGATCACTATTAGTTCAAATTATACGTTATTCCTTACTAAAGGAATATTGACAGGCCTTATAGTAACTTTCTCAATCCCTGAACTTTATTGCACGAATTATACTTTTCATGAGGTTAAACGATCAAAGTTCAGATCTAGAATCATTAGCGTTCTGTCGCTCCTTGCGAGACTGCGCAGCGAACTGGGGTATAGCCTGCGTTGCGGCCCAGTCGGGGAATGGGAAGCCTGTGAGGGGAAGGACGGGAGATAACGGGGAGCCTGTGGCCCTAACTCTAATGCGCCTTTACCCAAGCCAACTGGTGCAAATTTCAAAGGATAACTAATCGATAATTGGACGCCACCATATGAAAGATCACGAGTTGTTATTTGACAGTATGATGCTTTTAAGGTTATTAATCTTGAAACATGGTTGAAAATTGAGACAGTGTTCTAATACCACCAAACCCCCAACCCAATATTTTTTGGGGTGATGTCAGATTATTAACAAATTTAACTATGGAACTCGTTCCAGTTTCTCGCGCAATTTTAGAACCGTTTAATTTACAACTGTTTATGGCGTCAGGGCATTCATTATATATTACCAAAACATTTTGTTGTTGACTAGGTCAGTTTCCTGTGATAGATTCTTCAGATTATTCTGTCATATATACCTTGGCCTCATGGGCTAAACGTCATTGCAATCTAGTAGTTTAGTTATCAAAGTTTAAAATATTCACTTCAGATATTCAGAGCCGGTAGCACAGGAAATAGAATACTAAGGCCCCTCTTAAAAGGCTAAAGGCGCGGACACACGATGCAACATTTTATGCAACATTTCATGCAACATTTCATGCAATATTGTGCGCAACAGGTTTGTTGCACCGTATGTCCACCGATGAATTTTGTTGCATGCAACATTGCACGAAACACAAACTGAAGTTGAATCGCGCCCTACTCAGGCAGCAATGCGTGCAGCAAGTTTACGTTTTTAAAAACTTTCTTTTTGGACCCCGTTTTGATTGTTGAAATGTTGCATGGATAAGCACGTCGCGCTATCAAAAGAGATGTTGCATGGATAAGCACAACGCGCTATCAAAAGAGATGTTGCATGATTTTGTTGCACCGTGTGTCCACGTCCAAAACGTTTGTTGCGCGCAATGTTGCATGAAATGTTGCACCGTGTGTCTGCGCCTTAAAACCGGCAGGCTTGAGATCCTTATCAGGAATAGCGCGAGGGTAAATCCATTTGTAAATATTGGAGCAAAGCGACCACCTCTTTGTTAGTCTTTTCAAACACCGCGTGTTGTTGTTCAGGCCGAGTGCATATTTTTTTTACAAGAATAGTATTTTTTTTTGTTACGGCCTTAGCATTTTTAAGTTTTCAACAAATATAAGCTACATGTACTAACTTTATTTTAGCATGATTAGAATCTAACAACATATTAACAGCCATAGTATTCTTATATAGATGATATGGCAATACTATCTGACAAGTGGACAAACATTTAAAACAATGGAAGTAATAAGGGAACTCAATAACTCAGCATTTAAAAGTATGTACAGTGAAATTTCCATATTTAAAATGAAAAGCGGAGCGTGGACATATTTTGGGTTTTTAATCCATTTCAGCTTCGATATTCTCATAAAGTATATTCCTGTATAAAAATAACCGTGCTTCGATCCTAAACCCCCACGCATGTCAGACTTGCGCCTCACCAAGAAAGCAAACTTAATTTGGGACGGTACGGTCTAATACATGTAATGTTTCGTAAAACTCTCTACATTCGAATCAGAATTTAATTTGCATGAAGCCTTTAAAAACTGTCATTGAAGCTGAATATGTCACATTGATGTAAATTAAAGGTATATGACTCGGGTAACCGTCACTGGTTTTTTCATATACCCTGTAGCTTTAAAACTATAATCATTATAAATGTAAAAAGATTATAGAATTTATTGAGTACATATAAAGATGAAGTGAGTTTATTTTCGCTTTATATGTATGTTGTGAAGCCTCTAAAACTGATAGTAGTTGGAACATTTCAGTTAACAAACAGAGTCAGGGCAAGCGTTGCAACGAACATTGATTATTTTAAGTCCTCAGTATCCAGACAATCACGTTGAGAAAATTAAAAGAGGTGCCCTGAGAATATTTTGCCAAACCTCTCTTAAGAGTAAATTAACCATTTTATTATCATTGAACGATAGGAAAGAAACTGCATTTAAAAAATTTGTTTGTGGCATCCTTCAGGGAATCGAATTTTCCCGCACGGGCACAGCGTGTCATTTAGTGTACCATTATTTTTCTCTTCGAGTTGGCGGCAGTGTAAAGTGTCGAACTAAAACTGCGTACTGACAGGTTTTGTGTACTCCAGTTCGAAACGCCAGGATAAAAATCTTTTTCACAATGGTGTAAACATTATCCTTTTTAAAACACTATTATTTTTTGTGTTAGTATAATATACTTTTCCTTTGTTTTTTTTTAATTATGTGTAACATGTACCTTCTTGTAATACAGTTTATCAACTACAATGATCTGAATAAAAAAAAAACATTGTTATCATCATCATTATCTTTGTTCTTATTAATCATTATTATTATTAGTAGTAGTAGTACTAGTAGTGCTTCCCACAGAATCTGTAAAGAATCTTGAAGTGTTGTTGGACCAATTTTTGTGACTACTGCGCTTGCGCTACTTCTATCGCCGTAACACAAAGAAAATAAGAAAGTACTTATCAGCCAATTTTACCGCTATGCTTATTCATGCCTTCATCTCCAGCCGCCTTTATTATTGTAACAATTTATATTATGATCTCCTTGCTTGCCAATTAGGAAAACAACATGTGCAAAATGCAACCGCTAAACTAATATACAGACAACCTCGCTTTTCTCCTCTTCTACAAGACCTTTATTGGCTATCTTTTTATTAACATTGTCAAGCTCCTCTGTACCAATATGATCTTATCAAGATAAAAGAACAGTCCTGATATGATATGACGTAACTCCAGCTCGCTGTTCCTGATGGCACAAAAATCTTCTCTAATCTGCGCTTCAGTTCGTTCACCGTGCTTCTGCACCTCAGTTCTGGAACTCTCTACCCATCTCATATGACTCTTTTACATCTAAGTTTCTTTTTGGTAAGACAAGAAGAGGAAGAGCAGGCCCGTAGGCAGGGGGGAAAGGTGCACCGGGTGCCCGTGCACCCCCCCCCCTCCCACCTAATAGAAAGGTCCGTTCAGTCAGATGAGATACTATACGAGAAGGCAAAATATAAACATTCAAGAAGGGATGAAATAAAAGAAAGAAAGTGGACAGCCGTTCAGGTCATAATTACAAATTATATAATAGATATTTTTCGATTTTTTAATGTTTTCTTATCAATATTATTGTTTTAAAAGATAAATAAGTCAAAGGAATCAAATCTAGCTTTCGAAACGATTTCGAAGTCAGGTTCACTGTTGTCAAATGAAACATTTGGTTGCACATGACGAGTTAATCACTTTCAATCTGCTTCAGGTGAGAAAGTGGTTGTGATCTTTGATTTCATATTCGTTTTACTTATCATCAATAGGCCGCGGTCCGGAAAAACGCGAAAGGGAGCGGAAGAGAGCGGCAGCCATTTGCCAGAGGCAAGATACGTTTCTGCAGCCAAAGGTTGCACGGTCGCAAGCTATAATGGTCAACCTTCCACTCGTCCTTCCAAGCAGGACGAGTTTTCTATCTTTTTTATAAGATACGCTGCCAAAATCTTCCGCGAACGAAAACCGTACGTAATTACTCCGATGAGTCTTGTCGGTATCCGGAGATTTCGTACCCAAGACGTTTCGCACCAAGACGTCTCGTACCGAATAGCCGCTTAATTAAAGTAGTTTTCCTCGGTAAACTGCACTCTTAAATTTAAAAAGTTGAATGAAAACATTGCTCTTTTATTAATCTAGTTGGGATAGATTTCTATCAATTTCTCGTTTTTGAGTAAAACTCAGAAGTGAAACTATAAAAATAATTCTGCCGCGAATGAAAGCCAGCCTTAAATGTTTACTGTTGACTAGCAAGAAGTTCTGTTGAGTTGCCACTTAGGGCCTGTTCACATGAGGCGAGATATCTCGGGGGATAGAGATATCTCAGTAGTATAGGGATGAAACTGTCCCTGCATGGTTCACATGAGAAAACTTGACCCCGAGATGTCTTGGTTAATGTTGTTAAGTAACCGCCGTCTTGTCTCGTTTTGATAGAAACACATGCACACGACTCACGAAGTTGTCCCTAAACACCAAGATATCTCGGTGTGAACCGTTCACATGGACCGAGACAACTTTACCCCTAGGACTATCCCTACCTTGCAGACCGAGATATCTCGCACCCCCGAGTTGTCTCGGCTTCATGTGAACGGAATGGCTGGAACA
>JAOTRI020098008.1:0-14579 GCA_028564885.2 Zoanthus sanctaehelenae | reverse complement strand
GGTGTAGTGGTTAACACGTCGGACTAGTAAACCGAAGATGTGGGGTTCGATTCCCGCCAAGGGCATAAATATGATATGAAGTAAAAACTAGTTTGGCCCTCATAACGTGGCTCACATTGTCTTCGCATTTACTTACGTCTGCTTTGTAATTTTGTGATGTATGTTGTTAAAGTAATCGAATATATTAATTTACTCGTTCTAATTGGAATAAAAATTCCACCCGTGAATTTTTCAAGAAGCTAGAATTGTGTATTCGCCCAATCTTTTAAAAAAAACGTTGATGCAAATTGTTTCCCAGTTTAATTTAAGTTGTTTGAAAATTGCGATCGTTGTAGATAAAGTTAATATTAATTTGTTCCCAGTAGAAATATTATTGATCAGTTATTTGTAATCATGCAAATAATATGAAATGTTTTTCTACTTTTTTCTAGGATGTTATTCAAAAGTTTCTATACTTGGGTAGGTATATTAGTTTACCATTTGTTTTTTCAATGTATAATATATTTTTTGTGATTCATTGATAGTTTGAGAGCTTAAAATTTTTTGTTAGTCAAAGAGTGTTTTGTTATCAAAGTATACTATGTATGTGTCCCCCAGACCATCGCATTAACAGTTTTGTATTTCATACATACTATTGTAAAAAAAGGTTCCGGTCAATCGAAATTTTCCTTTTATTTTTAAGCGATCAAGCAAGTAAGAAGATTATGTGTTCGATAGCTAAATCCTTGTACAAGCCTAGTGGCCCATGGAGCCGGCGCTTATCTCCTGTTTCTGTAGTGTTAAGCGGACGAGAGTCTTTGACTCTCCCTGGACGGGACACTAATCCATCGCCGGTTAGCTCCCAGCAGACGCTGGTACTCATTTACCTGCCCCGGAAGGATGGAAAGCTAAGTTGGCTTAGGCGGAAAAGAAGACCACACAAATATTCATATCTCGGTAAAGTGCCGGGATCGAACTCGGGACCTCGTGGTTGGAAAGCAGAGATCTTACCAACTGCGCCAACCACGTCCGCCTTTAATTTGAAGATAAGACATATTATTTATTTATTGAAAACTTTTCACTCTCTCTCTCTCTTTGTTATTTTATTCTTATTTTCGGGCCGTGAATACATGTGTGTTCTTATAAACATCTTTTATATCTGAGCCTAAAATGTTCTTAAAATATTTCTATGTATAATATTATTTATAACAACAAGGAATGGAAAAGCGATAAGTTGAACTGAGATAACATAAAAGAGAAAATAACAAGTCCTGCAAGTTGCTATATGAAAATTTCTACGTATTTCATATTAGTTGCAAAGAATGTTATTCCGGCGGATTGTTTGCCAATGTCATAATTTGGTGTATGTCATATTAATGCATACATAGCTGTCAACCTCCAAAATTTAAAAATTTCGAGATTATGTGAGAACTCTCCTCACAAATGGTTTGGTTCTGAATGGAGCGCACGTGGTAATATCTCATTGTGGCACTCTTTTTCAAGAGTTGAAGGAGGAATAAGGGTAGTTTCCCCACCAAAGCAAAAGTAGACAGAGCTTGTAGACTGTGATAAGACAACGTATTCGCAAATAAAAGTTCTTTAATTTACACGGTGCTAGCTTTGATCACCTGGAATTTGTGAAATTACAATGATTTTTGCCTTGCACAACTTTCGACCACTAAAAATCGTAAAAAACCGGGAGATTTTAGCCGTTTTGCGGGAGACTGGGAAAAAGTGTTGAAAATTTTGAAACTCCCACCAAATGCGGGAGCGTTGACAGCTATGTGCATATGTAATAAAGTATGGCTCTTAGCTATTTCACAGACTCGAATATGTTCTTGATGTGTTCCTAAAGTTTCCCCGACTTTCAGCCTGGCGTTTTTAGAAGAACTATATTATTTAAAAACAGGGTGCATTCTAAATCTATGTGCCTATTACCTCATTAAAATCATCCTGTAACATGTATGTCCTATGTAAAAATCATCCGCTTCGCACCAACTCTTCTATTGCAGGTCTTTACTAAATTTAGGGCTAAACAAAACCTGAATAATCTCGGTAAATAGGTTGGTGAATGCATAAATTTACGTGTAGCAGAAATACTTTAGTTCGTAAACTAGTATAAAAACGTGACTTTCTTCTGGTCATAAACACTGTTAAAAAAAGGTCTATTAGTATTATACTCACTTTCTAGCTTTAACGATCGTGGCTTTTTTAAAATTTCAAAGCAACATGTGCATGCATTGAAACCAAAGGCGTGCTATAAGAGACTTTTGAGTTTCGATTTGACTGTGCTAACATTTAAATAACAGTATTAGACTTCCAAAGGCAAAACTAAAAATTAATACAAGTTTTATTTTTAATAACACGACTTTTTAGATTTAAAAAACAATGGCTAAAACTCAAGAACACTCAAGCTCCGGCTGAAGCCGGAGAAAAACGTCAAAATGTTTCTAGTTGAAACTTTACTGAATCTTGTAATTTACAAGAACTCACGTTCACGATGTGCACAAAAATTGAAACCGCTCAGAGAATATAATAAATCAAGAACAAATTGCGCACGTCAAATAATTCAGAAAAATGAGCTTCGATCGGCGGAAAAATCAGTTTACTGGTTAATTTTTATAAAGTACGAGTGTAGTCAACATATCTTTCATCACTTGGCCGCTATTCAGTGAAATAATAAAAAACATGTTTATATCTAAAAAAAATCAAAGCAATGGTGGACGGACACGTATTAGCGATATAAGATATTCTTACTGTTGTTTTCATAAAAGCATTGAAAAACGAGAATGAATGTTTGGCGGTATAATCTACTATATGTTCTATAAGTGCTGATATTTGTTTATCAAAAATATTGTTATTCGAGCTTGTAAGTTCAGTGCTTAGTTCTTGACTCTTTAAGTGATGTTGTAGAAAGTAATTATAACACTCAAGATATATTTTCACCATTTTCTGCCGAATACACCATAACTGAACGTTTTTTCTCTGTTCGATTTGTTACTTCTATGGGCGCTATATTTTCACTCCTTTTTCGATTGAGCTTCAGTCACTTGGTGTTAAATTTGCCTTAATTTTCAGCAAATCTGAGTTTCATTGTTCTTTTAAAGCTATTCTTTTTTTAAAAAAAAGTGACTATCCTCCAAAATGTAGCTTTAGACCCCATGGCTTCCCTTCAAATAGTGATAACTAACAACATTATTTTGAAACTGAAATCGAAGATAGGAAAAATCAAAACTTAACTTACTAAATATTCAAAGTCCTCATTGGCTCTGTGACAAGAAGATGAAATATTGTTATTCCTTTCAACTTTTTTAGATATTATGTGTCAAGGCTTATTTTCAAAAAGTTAAAAACATGTTTTTTGTGAAACACTTTCACCAAACGGATACTACATGTAGTGTATGCCGGCTATTTCCTGTTCACCTGCTGTACTCAATGTCAGCCGGACTAGAAACAGTTCATGAAAAACTGAACAATAGTTAAAAGCTGTGCTACATTTTGAAATGCAAATAATAATTTGTATTTTCTCTAATATCTTTTTTTGTATGAGCTTGTATAATTTGTAAACATGGAAGTGTTTTGTTTCCTGTTCATAATTTGTTTTAATTCTCTGTGAAGACTAAAGGTCCGCGCAAACGCTCAATTCGCATTTTGTCATAAGTAACTAAGTAACTACTCGATATTTTACTGTTTACTTTCGATCTGGTAATGGGGTAGTATTTCCTCTCATGTTTTTAATGTAACAAAACTGCCAAAAAAACAATTGAAATTTTAAAAAAATAATAAAAATACCATTTCAAGATTAGTATCTTTCCGCACTATCATATTTTGATAAGAAAATCAGTGGAAGTGGAAGCCAAATTAAGCTTATATCATCTGAAGTTCGCCATTTGACCCGACTGGATTAAGATTGACTGATTGTATGTTTATCGAGTGAGTCAATATTCACGGCTGGTGGAGCCGCGAATAACGCCTTAAACACGTCCTTAAAATATTTTTACTGATTTTAAAAAATATAAATCACACATGTACAGTATATGTGGTACTTTTCTGTATACATTGATCTGTACATGTACTTTGAACTGTATCGATAAAACTGTACAGACTTTCTTTCCAATTTGTATCAAGGAGTATAGCTGCGAACTCAATTTAATTTAGTTGGTGAAAAACTTGTGATGTAAACTTGTTATCTACGAACTTTAAATAGTCAAGAAGCCCAAACAAATTTTTCAATAACCAGCTGTATGAATTATTTTATCATAAATAAATGTTCTTCACCTTTTTTAAGCCTCAGGATGTTCTTATCATGTTTTTAAGTTTTCGGCAATTTTCAGCTTCATGTTACTATTAAAGCCAAAGGTTCTTATAAAGGATATATAAAAACAGAGTGTAAAATGATAAAAGACAGTACAAGTGGCACACACCGCACAACAAAAGTAACAAGATAAACGAGCTCGTTTGCACAAAGTCTAGCAAATACCTTCAACACATAGCAACAAAAAACCAATACTTCAACACAAGACTCTTATTCAGGTACATATAAAAGAACAAGCACGGATTTATCAAAGTCAAAGGACATACCTCTTGTAGTTGTACATAACTTGAAGCTACATGTTCAACAAATGTAAAATTTTAAGCATCACTTTTATTTATGGTAGCTAAAAGGTGGATTTTACAAGAAAAATTAATCGATCAAATAACACATCTTTTGTATCACACGTGTATCATGACTGACTAATATGTCAGTCACTACAACATTGCTGTAACCTATGGTTAAGTGGAAAATTGATTGTGGAATGTGGAGTGTAGAAAAAGTGGAGTGTGTAGAAAATGTGAAGTTTCCATAATTCTTCACTTCACATTTTCTACACTGAACAGTTTCTACACTTCACATTTTTGACTTCAAATTTTCTACACTGCACAGTTTCTACACTTCACATTTTTTACACTTCAAATTTTCTACACTGCACAGTTTCTACGCTTCACATTTTTTACACTTCACATTTCAACACTGCACAGTTTCTACACTTCACATTTTTTACACTTCACATTTCAACACTGCACAGTTTCTACACTTCACATTTTTAACTTCAAATTTTCTACACTGCACAGTTTCTACACTTCACATTTTTTACACTTCAAATTTTCTACACTTCACAGTTTTTACACTTCACATTTTCTACACTGCACAGTTTCTACACTTCACAGTTTCTACACTTCACAGTTTCTACTCTTCACATTTTCTACACTGCACAGTTTCTACACTTCACATTTCTACACTGCACAGTTTCTACACTTCACATTTTCTACACTGCACAGTTTCTACACTTCACATTTCTACACTTCACATTTTCTACACTAAACAGTTTCTACACTTCACAGTTTTTACACTTCACATTTCAACACTGCACAGTTTTTACACCTAAGTCTTTTACTGTTAGAAGCTGAGGATTGTTGATTATAACGAGTGTGTAAAATGAGGACTTTTATTTGTTTTTAAAAAAAACGTTTTAAAAGAACAATAACATGGATGGTCGTTCTAATACCCTCATTTTCTTTTCTCCTTATTTTCTACACTTCACACTCCACCTTGACTATACACTCCTGATTTTCTTTACTCCACATTTTCTACACTCTATATTTAATTCTACATTCCACACTTTCTTCACTCCACATTTCAACCATCCACAATTTTGCACTTCATATTTTCCTCACTCTCAGCTTCATTTTCTACACTCCGTATTTTTCTCATTTCTTATTGGATCCCCTTGCCGCTCCACTGATAACTCTAATATATGCCAGGGTTAGCGTTTTACAACTGCTGCTTGGATTTACGTGTTATTAATTTAATGAAACAGGTTGTGTATCAAAATTGGCTATAACGTTACTCAGTACATCATCGTCTGTTCGCACATGTGATCGCTTTGATAGTTAAATTATAAATCTACAGCTGTGAATTGCAGTTACTTGTTTATAAAAATTTTCAAAAGCTTTTTTTTAAAAAAATATTGTGTATTATAACTGCCTTATGTTAATCAATGATATCTGGTTCATTAATTTAGTCAGAGCAACATCATCTTTTATACATGCATGTTATTGTGTTAACAGTACTGAAATCTATAGTTACTTTCCGGATCGGACTTTGCTCCCTTATTGTTACATGGGCTGCCCTGAGGGCATAGAGTTTTCAACGGTGTGCGGTTTTCAACCGCTTGGCAAAGTCATAAATTGAGTAATGATTGAGAGTTTACGCATTTCAGCGTCAAACGACAAGCCTTGAACTGATTGATCAAAAACTGTCTATTATGTTAACCAGGCACCACGAGATTGCTTAATATGTTTCCAGCAAAAATGTGAGTTTCACAAGTAAAGTTCCAATTTATACGTGTTTGTCAAATGGCAAACGTGATAGTATATGAAATATGAAATCTAACAAGTAAAAGTTGTATTCTGGTGTTTGCCATTCAGTTTGTAAGTCTGCTAATATTTCAATCAGTGCAAGGTACTTTTTTATTGTCTTTGCAGGTAAAATATTAGTTGACAAGTGAAATTCAGTTATGTGTTTACCAAGTGGTAAGATCTATGCTTTCCGACCACAAGGCCCCAGTTCGATCCCGGCAGTTTTCCGAGATTCGAGTATTTGTGTGATCTTCTTTTCCGCCTAAGCCAACTCAGCTTTCCATCTTCCCGGGGTAGGTAAATGAGTACCAGCGTTTGCTGGGAGCTAACCTGCGATGGATTAGTATCCCGTTCAGGGGGAGTTAAAGACTCTCATCCGCTTAACAATACAGAAAATGGAGATAAGCACCGGCCCAATGAGACACTTGGCTCGGATTTAGTTTTTGATTGATGTAGACTCTTAGCTGAAAAAGATATATATTTGCATACACTTCGTTTAGTTTATACTTTCGTGTCATATATTACATAGATACCTTGGCTTTTCACCACAGACATAACTTTGATTGTCAATTTGCAGGATTTCAGCTTCTCCCTGAGTCCATGGCACTGATGTCTGTAAGGAGACAAAATCACAATATTCTCTTGGCTGACTCCCAGTTTCACAAGTAACTTGGCAACATCGATCTGTTCAAATATAAAAACATTTATGATGACAAAACCAGATTATATATAATTATTTTATAACACCTGATCAAGGCGACATATAGCTTGAGGGTTAGTAATTGGATGTGAGTAGTTTCTACACCCAGACGCTGGCGATAATGAACAAGTTGGCAAAAACCGAGTTCATCATGAAAGATTTCACAGGCAGGAACGAGGAAAGAAATAAAACTAGGACAAGAGGGAAAATGAAGTCACAGCCAAAAAAGGAAGGAAACAAATATAAAATAGCGACGACTGCGAAAAAAATATGAAGGAGAAAACATGCACAAGAACAAGTAAAAGATTGATTATGAAGACGGATAGTGTGACTGGACGAGAACAAAATTAAATCAAAACATGAACACAATAATCGGAATAAAGAAGACTAAAAAAGTGCCGACAAGGATGTCACGAGATGCGCCCTGCCGAATATGTTTTAATTATAGTGAATGAAAACGTACAGCTTTCTTTTGTTCCTTCTCATTGCTTCTTGATTGTTCACTTCCTTCTTCACTTGTTACCACAAGCGCTTCCTCTTCACCCTCAACATGGCAAAACACAATTGGGAGATGATCACCGACAGGCCAGAATGTGACCAGGCGTGGATTTTCTTGTACTCGTCGGTTCACTTCCTCGGCTGTTTCTAACTTTCCGTCGTAAAATTGCTGTGAAGGAAACTCGCATATTTCTCGATGCTGTGGAAGCAAGAAAAATTTGCAGTCTCAGTCGACAGCACATAAATATGGCAAGAGAAATAATTCGCAAAAGGCACGGTATTTGTAACGTTTGTTGTCAGCATGAGTATGCATGAACTAAATGGCGAAGAAAAAGCAAAACTCTAATTCACGATTTGGTTAGAGCCTACACGCATGCGCACAACCAACTTCACCGAGTAACTTCAGAGCAATTGACTGGAGTAACCGTGGATAGATGTTTCGTCCTTGTTAGGACTCATAAGCATGGTATAGCATTTTAGCCACAAGTAATAAGCTATAAAGGCGAGTTCAAAGAATAGCTTTAATCTACCTCCCAGCGCATACAAGTGGAAACGTAGTTGGTATATACCAAACATACCACAGGCAATGCGTGTGGAGAGAGACAGGACCTAGGTGGTTCAAAAATACAAATGCGAAAAGCAAAAAGTACTCAAACTCAAAACGTTTCTCTTCGAATGAGATATCTTGTTTTTGATCAATAGCATGATTTTCGGACAGATAGAGGCCGAGAGGGTTCTAATTTAGTGTCATTAGTATGGAAAACACCACTGTTCGAGAAAAAGTAATAAAAAATACCGCGCGTATTTGATAAAAGTGAAGTAATATATAGTATTAGCCCACTTTCATCAAATACAAGCGGTATTTTTCATCTATTCTTTAAGAACAAAGGTGGTATTTCCTTTTAATATCATATAATAAAATACTTGACTCTTTACACTTCGCGCTGGAAAATGTACACGCCGCAAAGACCTCTGGTATAGATCCATGCAATTGCTTAATAACATTAATTAATTGACCATGAATAAAGAAAAGATTCCAGGTATGATATTAACAAAGATAATATCGTTTATGTACTGACTGAGTAAAAATGAGACAGTATGATTGGGGAATTTCTGGAGAAGAGTTTGAATGCAGACCCCCATGTACCAAGAGCTGGATATAATTTTTTGGACGGAGCCCACTAAACATTTCTTGGTGACAAATTCTATTTCAGTCCAATTTAGCTGGTTATAATTTTCTGTGTTGAACCAATCAAACTCCTTTTCAAATACTCACATGGAAAAGTATTGATACAACTTTCTTCTATACCTTAATTTTGTCCTAACCCGTAGCAGCAATTCCATCTTGACATTCCAGACAATTCATTGAAACAAAAAACCGATGCCTATAACGAGCATCTACTTAATTAAAACGCAAATTCTAGAGTTTATTCGGCTTACCATTCTGTACTGTTTTCGCAACATGTAAGCGTCTTTTGAGAGGCGCTCAAACAGCGACACATCCAATTTCAATTTTTTTGCCTGTTGGTCATGAACGATAGGCTGCAGCTGCTTGTGATCACCAATAAGAACAACACGGCTCACTCCTGAACTAACGATCGGTATTAATGATTCGGGCTCCATGCACATGCCGCATTCATCAATGATACAGTGAGTGATGTTGTTGCACATATTTCTGACCATATGCTTGCCTGCTGTTGTGCACGTGCACAGCACAATTTGTACGCCAGTTTTTTGTACTGCCCAACAGCAGGCATCGTAAATTAACTGCAAATGATATATTAGGGTTAAAAACTGTGCGTAAAACTTACATATGCAAAATATGCCCAATTATAAGTAAACCCGGGGAGGAATTTCCGAAACCCTACCCCCTCCCCCCCATCCTCCTTCCAAAGTATTTTATCTTGTAATGCCAAATTCACTTGTTGCATTTTAATTTTTTTTGGTTTTAGATAATTAAATACACAATGTAATAATAATTTTTGAAATGTAAACTAAATAAAAATGAGTTCAAAGTTTACTCAAAATACTGCATTTAGGGTATTTTTTTTTAAAAATTCTTTTTTTAATCATTTATTACAATAAAACAAATTAGGTCCTTCATAAATATAGCACCAAAGATTTGCAGAGGAACAGCCAACTACGATCTTATATTTGAAAATAGGCGCTGATATAATTTCTAACTCGATCAACAGCATAATTAAGCTAAGCTAAGCTAAATCATTATACGAGCCTAGTGGTCCATGGGGCCTGCACTTTTCTCCGGTTTCTGTATGTAGTGATAAGCGGATGAGAGACTTTCACTTCCCCTGGACGGGACACTAATCCACCGCCAGGGCTAACGTAGTTGAAGCAGTTGGTAAGATCTCTGCTTTCCAACCACATAGTTCCCAGTTCGATTCCGGCACTTTGCCGAGATTCGAGTATTTGTGTGACCTTCTTTTCCGCCTAAGCCAACTCAGCTTTCCATCCTTCCGGGATAGGTAAATGAGTACCAGCGTCTATTGGGAGCTAACCTTCGAGCATAATCAAGAGTGCGTATATATTTTCGAGAAAATCGTATATCATGGAGCCGTATGGGATATAAGATATATAGTAGTTATGAAATGGGTTCGAGTGGGATACCGTGGAATATGCCACGCGTCACTTGTATTTTCCGTATACACACGAGCCTTACTATTAACCAATTTATCCTCCGCGTGGAAAACGATGAACGAAAACTGCAGTTTGTGCTGAGGTTTTAATCTCTGATGAACACTGATGAATCTAAATTGAAATCATTGTAAACATTTATGGACACTCATTTCGCCTTTTTCGGAAACGTACGCACACAGTTTTAGCGCCGTTTAGATATTCACTCAGAAGTAAAGGTGGAAAAGTCGGGTGAAATACTACCCGTTGGATACCGCAGAATATGCAACGGTTTTCCAGGCCTTTGATTGGCTGTATTTTTTAAGGGATGGGATAAATATCTATACTACAGCAATTCACGTTTTACACTCTCTCTATTGTGTTGAATAAATTATTAGGCATTGGTAATGAGAACATATTTCAGAGTTTAAGCGAGACCTATTAGAGCCACGTATATATGTTGTTGGTTATTTCTGATTTCAAGTTGTTTTTTTCAACCTACGTTACTATTTTTTACTGTTTTTTAAAGGGGTTTATATTTTTGGGGCTTGGATTTTTTGGAGGACATGAAAGATTGTAAATAATCTGTATCGCCCATTCGTTACCCTCCAGTTTCTTCTTTCTCTCTATCTTTCTATCTATCTATCAACTTAATTTTTTAACTTTTTTTTTCTTGTACAAATATCAAAATTCAAATTCGAACCTTCAATGTTGGGTGTCCGACCGCTCTATAGTCTGCCGTCTTTACTACTGAGCTACTGTGACAATTTTGATGCAAGCTACCATTTTCATTTCGTTATAACCATAACCCTTACCCTAACGTAACATATTCCTAACCCTAAGCTGGCTCTCAAAAGACAGAACGAATGAAAATAACCTAAATAAAAAAACTTAGGATGAAAAAAATCTAGATTTTTCTTTAAGAAATAACTTGAAATTTAAAATAACCTATAACATATACTTTCAAACTCCACTTGTCACATGCTGACCATGACTGCCGAATTTTTAAAATGTCGCTGAAACAATAGCCACCAAGCTCAACCAATCAAACTCCACGGCCAATAAGATATGGAGAGCGATGGTAAACTTCGGGTTATAGATCTGGAGCATGGAGCAAACAGATATAAAAAAGATGGACGCTCCAGGTAATGGGCTCTTGATCAACGTCACTATAAAACACTTAACCCATATTAAAAGATTTTCACAATATACAATCACTCCATTTATTAACCTTTTTGTATTGGTCAACGTCATCATCTTTCACTCTCTCGCCTCTCTCTTTCATTCTGTCAAACTTCAATTCAAATCTGCTTAGTTCAGCAGCAAACGTGTTTCCAGGACTTTGTTTTCTAATCACGTGATGAAGAGCAACAGAGCGTAGCTTCTTGGAGGACACCAACTCAGATTTGCTTTGTGTTTTCCTCCTCGGTTCTAAACTGTTTGGAATCGGAAACTCGTTTTCCTCAACCCTTTTACCATAAACACGAAGAATCTTTATTCCTGAGACTTTCAGTAGATATTCTGTAACAAGCAAAACATTTATAAACCATTTTAATCTGTTAGCGTAGGGCTCCATTTAGAAACTAGAATTGAACCTCGTGTTTTAAGACACTATACTGTTTGATTCAGTAGGAAGGAAAAATTCAGTAGTACTTCTGTTTGTTTTTTCATCTGATTATCAAAACAACATTAGATGTACCCTGCATCGCCCTTAATCTTGAACTGACTCAAGCTAGTACCAGCTGAGGCGAAACTGGGAAATTTCAAATGTAACCTGGAAAAATTACATTTGCTTTTTATAAATGACTTGAAGACTTTATCCGCCTTATCAAAAAGAAAAAATGGATGACTTTTGGCAAGCCATTACTGCCAAAAGTCATTCAGTTCTCTAAATCAGTTGAAAATACCACATTACATATCGAGATATTCATACAATTGGTCCAGTTTTCCATACAGGGTATTCAGTTTCACACTTTTCATATCAAGATGCACATACAATAGGTCCAGTTTTCAATTCATGATATTCAACGAAAACTCGACGAGATAAAGCAATCAACTTTGAGTAACTGGGGAGGCTGAAGGTGTCAAAATTGGTAATCATTATTTCCCATGTATTTTAATTGTATGTGTGAAACAAAAACATTGGCATCTTAATAACTTTAAAATCACTTCATAAAAATATTGCGTTCCCAGAAATGAAATCTAAACAAGAAATGTTTTAAATAGCAAATGATAAACAAACGAGAAAGAGAGAGAAAAAACAAGATCAAAGTGTGATAAGTCGGAAAGGAAAAGTTTAACGCATTAACTTTAACCAAAACAAGAAATAAGCGGAAAACTTTAACAACAAAAAATTTCAATACCTGCAACAACATCAACGGCTTTGTTTGACGGGCCACAATACAGCACCTGTGGAGGCGCACACTTGGGAGTATCTATAGACACCCGATTTCTGTTGCTTTGTACAAACCAATAAGCAATGTGAACACCGGTGACCGTCTTACCCGTACCTACACAAAGAAAATGTTTCCATTTATATATATTTATTCATATAATGGGCCCCAGAAACTTAAAGTGCGTATGAAACGAATTTCAATCATAAAACAGTGGTTTCAGTAATGTGTATAAATATCAGATTCACCGATTTTTTTTCCAAAAAGATTCAAAAAGCCTTTCTTAGTTTCTTCTACAAGCTTAAAATGAGCTATTCTCTCTACAAAATTGACCCATGGATGGACTGGGTACAAGTTTCAGTGCTGTGACGTCGTAAGGTTTGCATGCAGGGTTTGATTATGCATAGAAACACTTTCATTATAATGTTAACTTTTGTTTGTACAACTTTGTTTTGAGCGCAATCAACTCAATATTCCCCTCAACGCTTTTTAATACTAACTACATTCGTTTTCATTTTTTACAATGAATTTATTAACTTGCAAACCTTATGACGTGGAAACTTCGGTGACTTTTTGACCAAGCTGAAAGTGGGTCAGTTTTGTATAGCGAGAGTAGCAAACTTTAATTTCGTAAAAATGGCTTTTTAAATTTTTTCGGAAAAAAAATTGGATGAATCTGATGTTCATACACATTGAACCACCGATTTATGAAACAAAAATTGGTTTCATATGCACTTTAAATCCATTTTTTATTTAGCTTTGGCATACTAACTATCGAGTACTCTTGTAGGAACGAGGGGGTCATCTTCGCACGTGTATATATACATACATATTCAAGAAATTATCAATTTCATTAAGCCCGTATCCTTCTGGATCCCCCAGCATAACTGATTCCTAAGTTGATACTATATATCTGTTGAATCATTACTTGATCCTTAGGCAGAAAGGCATGCGCATAAATATGGAGTTATAGGCTTGACTTTAACCAACAATTATGCGTACGTCGCTTTGTAAATTTGGCATGGGTACAATTTGTTTACAAAGAATATGAATATTTTCTTTAGTAATGAAAACTGACCTGGAGGACCTTGAATTAAAGATAACCCTTGAGAGAGCGCCTTCTTCACAGCTTCGGTCTGGTAATTGTTCAACGGTTTAAGACCCGAGTTAGCAACATGATTTGATATTGAGAGGTCTCTATTGCCGAAAGGACGAGTCACTGCGAGAAAATATAAAGGAATAGAAAAGCTTCATTATAATATTATTAAGTATTTTTAAGCAAAACGAATGTACTTTGCAACATTGTATTCATGTAGACTAAGTTATACATGGTATATGCTGGGGACGCTATAAACGATGTACTAATATACGCAACTTAAACAGCCTTGTTCTCCCAAGTATATCATTCGTTATTTATTCTCTAATATCAACCGTATCACAGATCACAGGTCTAGTCGGATAAACGCTAAAATCAAGCGTCAATTATTTCCAAGTATCAACCATGCACGCTGCAAGTCTAGCTCACTAAACGCGACGGTCAAGCGTTATTTATTCCTAGTATCAACCACATCACAGGTCTAGTCCACTAAACTTAATGTTCAAAAGCAGTTAACATTAACAATGAGTCATACAGAATTTCATATAGTAATTTATTATTTTCTTTTGTAACGATTTTTTTAAAATGCTGTTTAATTTTCAAATAAACTCGAGCATTTTTAACTTCAAAATTACAGATCAAACCCTTTATTGTAATTACTAGTAATAGCTATTGCTAAGTGCCAACGAGCAACTCAAAAGCACGTGCAAAACGAAAGTCAAAACTGTAATAAATACTTTTTTGTTAAAGACGGCTTTAAACCTTGATTAACAATTTTTTTTTAGTTTACAGTTAGTCAGATTGCTCTCTTGCCATGATTTCAAAGTGACCCACTTTTAACGAAACGTCAAGTAGAAGACAATTTCAAACTATGTATATTTTT
>JAOTRI020097997.1:0-14583 GCA_028564885.2 Zoanthus sanctaehelenae | reverse complement strand
ATTGGGGAGAGGAAAGGGGAAAATGTTTTTCCCTTTTTCTCTCCCCAACCCCCTCGCGGCTCGTTCGCTTAACAGCTGCTACGCAGGCTATTTATGACTCTGAAGTAAGTCGCGGTTGTATAGTACCGGGAAGTGGCAGTGAACCAATGCCGGAGCACTGGGGACGAGGATTTAAAACACATTAGCAACATTGCACCGTGGTCATTGACACTCAATGAAAAAATAGAACATGTTTTCCGTGTCTGGTGAAAACCGCACGTTTAGGAGAATTCGAGTACAGATCAGTTTAAGAGACCCACTCTATTTTCGCAACACTGCTGAAGCCAATATACAAGAGGTGAATATCTAAGATCTGTACACGTCAACTTGAACATATGAAGTTTATCGTCTTATAGAAAGAATATTTTTACCACTCAAAAAAAAAATTTTCAGATGTTCGCGCGACCGTGTAATACTAATAGCTTTTATTTCTAAAATTTTTCCTTAAAATTTGAACAAAGATACAGACTCTAATAGGAAGTGCATATGTCTACTGTAATTGCTTTAGTAAAATTCTAACTACTAATAACTTAATTGGAGATAGAGCCAACCATATTTATTTCTCGAGTAATTTTCGAGCTTCATAGTGCCATGAAAACACGCTTGTAGACTAATCAAATAAATATGAAGAAAGAGCTAGCTAATTAAATCCTTATACGAGCCAATGGCCCATGGGCTGGCGCTTATCTCCGGTTTCTGTAGTGTTAAGCGGATGAGAGTCTTTGACTCCCCCTGGATAGGGCACTAATCCATCGCAGGTTAGCTCTCAGCAGACGCTGGTACTCATTTACCTACCCCAGGAGGATGGAAAGCTGAGTTGGCTTAGACGGAAAAGAAGGCTACACAAATTTTCAGATCTCGGCAAAGTGCTGGGATCAAACTGGAGACCTTGTGGTTGGAAAGTGGAGATCTTACCAACTGCGCCAATCATGTCTGCTTTATAATGTACTTGTAAAGGTGCTTTTTCATGTTTTTTCAGGGTAGGATCGAACTTTTTAAGAGTGGAAATCAGTTACTGTACAGATACAAAGATACTCAGGCTTCACAGTAAGTCCAACATTAAAAGTGTTTAGGAATAATTGCATTGTTATGAGAGTTTAATTAATGTTCCTCAGTAATCATCATGCATACTGATAGATAAACTAAAATACTCTCGAACAATATTTAGCACTTATTGACTGAGACGGAGGGTAACAGCATGTTTTGTGGTCAGGAGACAGCTAATGTTTGTTGAGGGAGAGCCATCTGAGACATGGCCATTGAGGGATCACAAAACACAGTTTTCCCGAGATTGAGATCAATAATTATTTGTTATATGTCTACAGTACAATCAAAGAAAAACAAAAAATCTTGTGAACCTTTGAAATCACAATGACTTACTATCGGTTGCTCACTGAGGGTTTGGTTGCCAGGAAACAGCAAAACTTTATGTTTAGGTTTACGTATTTGTGATGTCTTCATGTCCATTTCAAGATTTATATCAATAGGGTTTGATATTGAAATTTTTTATTTTAAACTAATATCATATAATTTATTAATAATATAATGAGGTCATAATTAAGTGCTTGCATATTTTTTTATGCTCTTACTATATATTTTTTGCAGAAAGACTAAAGGCTTTGACTTAGAAGAAAAACTTGTGTATCAAATAATTGAAGAATCCGGAAATAAAGGTGCTTAATTATTTATTTAATTCAGCTGATTTGTTTTGATTATGCATGAACCAATGTTGTTGTTCTAGTGTTTTAAAACACTTTTCGACCTCATAACAATTACATCTTTTGCATTTAGCACTGCAGCAGTTCTTCGAAAGGCTGGTCATGGTCAGCACATATGGTTATGTCTCTACACAGTTTGATTCCTGGTTCTGCAAAGATTTAAATATTTGTGTGATGTTCTTTTCTGTCTAAGCCTACTCAGCTTTCTGTCATTTCCAAGAAGGGAAATGAGTACCAGCGTCTGCAGGGAGTCAAAGACTCTTGTTTGCTTGACACTACAGAAATCGGAGATAGATGCTGGCTTCATGGTCGTCTTGGCAGATAAAGGATTTAGCTATATAGGCAGATCTTAATGGAATGAAGTTCTTCTAGATATAGTCAAACATTAGGAAAATAAGGTGATCATTACAGGAGTGCTTTTTGCTTGTCAGAATATTGTTGAAAGGGAATTCTTGTCAAAAATCAATTTAAGCTTGAATTAAATATATTATGAATTTGACTGAGCTCATGAAGTACATCGACCTACATTTCAACGAAGGAGAAAAACAGCTAAACAAAGTTTACAAATTCAACGCTGTGTTGTTATTAAATATTTTCTTGCAGACACAGTTTGGTCAGCAGCTTCACATTATGACATCTTAGTAGCTGTGCTTCTTTTGTATTGTAATTCAAATGAAAACTAGGAATGTTGGTATTTTGGGTTTGTTCAGTTTCAATGATTCGGATATTAATCACTTGAACTCTATTATTATTCTATGAAAGGCTACTACTTTGGGAGCAGTCAGATTTATAAACCTGAAATGTTTGTTTACTGAAGGTTTTGTTTAATACTTTTTTTGTTTTGTTGCTTGTTATCGGATTATAATTTCTCAAAACTAATCATAGTTTACAAAATCAAGGATATTAATGCTCTATCAGCTACTTAGTACCTCTTGTAAACGTACTCTAGTATAACCCTAATAGAACTGAGACACAGAATGGAAAATAGAGAAAATTCAGCTGACCTTGTTAATTATTTGGTAATACCTTGAAAACGCTAAGTTATGATTATGATATCCTTCACAGGAATATGGATCAGAGACATCAGATACAAGTGCAATTTACAGCTGACACAAGTCAACAAGATTCTTAAAAACTTAGAGAGTAAAAAACTTATTAAGGCAGTGAAATCTGTAGCGGTAAGTAACATTAGGTTTCAGAGTTTCACTTTGATTTGCTAACCTTAATACAACAGCAATATTTATTCAAACCAAGCATGTAATTTATTGAAACTAGATGATGTCGTGTTTTAATCACATGATCTGAAGAGCTGTAGGAGTCTGGGTACTTTCATATAGTGTAATCAAACATTAGTGTCTGATCAGCAAATAATGGATATGCGAGCTTGCATTTTCCCCTCACAAATGAAGACCTTAAAAATTACTGTATTATGTTCAATGTTGGCGTAAAAGTAAAAACCCTTGATAAATTATGTTTGATATTTGAACACCAGGTTTTATAAAAGTAATTATTAGTACCAATCTTTGAAAGTATCTTTTTGCAGCAGTGTAACTATTCTTGTTTTACATTGATTACCATGAGACCCAAAAGACAATAGAGATAGCGGTCATGGTAATGTATAAAACAAAAGAAATAATCAAAATTATTTTGTTATGAATACACCAACATGGCCGCCATGACGTCAAAAGAAAACCAAAATTACAATCCTCTGGTTGCCTTAGTAACATGGCGCAAAATTTATCCATGAACCCCATCTCAGTAGGTTGGTCAGGATATACACACTTTCTTCGTGATGATGTTGTTATGGATTATGGTTGACTGTTTGGATCATAAATATCATAGCTTGAGTAGTTTAAAGGAAGTCAAAGTGTTTATTTCTCCATTCGTTATTCCGCCATCTACAAAATCAACAGGGCCAGAAGGACTTATGAATATTTAGGAACTTTGTGAGGTTCCAAGGAGTAAAGATAATAGGACTCGATGTCCCTTACAAGGATCTTACTCCTGGGCCTACGGTTTAGCGTCCTTATCCGAGAAGACGTGAAAGTCTAACCATTTGCAGATGTTAGAGCAAAGGCAGCACTTTCTCCTCCTCCTCCACCCTGAGTGTTGGTCCGGCCGGGAATCGAACTCGAGCCTCCCGTACGATAGACTGGCACCTTACCAACTAGGCTAACAGAGTGCGGTTGGTTGCGGTCTAAAGTTTATTTATGCTAAGTTTTAAGCTTGTATCAGTTAATCACAAAATGAATGTTTGCATCTCAGAAACGCGAGGTATAATTCAATGTCTAAAAACAAAGTAAAGAAACTCTCTTATTTCATCAAAAAATCAAGAACTATTTTCCTACCATAAAATCAATCCTCGTCATATCTTTAAAAACTGAGAACTGTCAGTTTGCAGACTTTTTTATGGTTGAAAGCATTCACTCGGCAAAGAAGTTGACAACTGAAAAATTTGCATAACGAAAATTTAAACCGTATTTATTTTGTTTAATTCATTCTTCTATGGAACTTTAACTTTATGTTTGATTTAAACAATAAAAACTATTTCTTACAAAAATCTGGGTTGTAAAAAAGCAAAATGCCAGGATAAATAAAGAAATAAAACAAAATCATTTTTTTAAATTGTTTTCTTGTCTAGACTGCAGCATTTTAGTTGACGGTAAAGACAGAAAACATGAAGTTTATAAAGATATTGCAATTTTATAGATCTAACCATTTACACGTCCAATAAAAAATACTCATATTAGCTGAAAGAATAAGGTTTAGGGAAATTCAAATTTGACAAAGTAAATTCTGCAAATTTAACAGCTCTCCGACAACAAACATGTGTGACACAAACAGCTCACAGTAAACTTGTTTTTGCCATAACGCAAAGCACAATGTCATTCTTTCCAGCTTTTGTACAATACTTGCGGTAATTGCAAGGAAAATATTCCCATTCTGAAGTGGATGGGTAGGTGGATGGATGGATAGATGGGTGGATGGATGGATGAATAGATAGTAAACCTTGACTCGGCCTACCACAGGTAGCCCGAATAATAAGGATTGTCACTCTTTCTTTTATTAGCTTCAGATTGCATTGTATTGTGTTGTGTTCCATAAACACGAAATACTGAAACCCGCGTCGTGACTCGCCTTTGCAAAGTTGTTCGAAAAAGACAAGCAAACAAAAAACAACAAAAAAACAGGAGACTGGGTGTGGTCAATTCATTTGTGTCAATAAAAGGTATTTTTTAATTTGTGCCGGAAAAAGAAATATGTTAAAATGTTTCATTTGGTGTCAGACATCAGCAACCAAGGTTGTAGTTTTCCTACTTGTATTTGTTCTAAAACGTGCTTTATAGAAGTTACCTTTGGTAGAATATCTAGTATTGTAATGAGGTACCTCACTGGCGTAGCGAAGGTTATAATCAAAGAAGTTAGGCGGCCGGTTGTTTTTTATGCTATTTGTGAGAGTAGGTCTAGGATGTTCAGGAGCGGAAGAGCGCATATATCAGTATTTTTGCCATAACACGTATAATGTAATTTTGTTTGGTTTGAATTTTCTCAAGATAAGTTGCACAGGCACTAAAGGAACTGAAGCAATAATAGCGTAAGATAGATATGGATATATTAAGTTGTAGTAAAGCTGCTTGGGTTGTTTTAGAGCGAGGTACTGCCTTAGCTTAAGAAAAATCCCTGCATTTTTTTTAGAGTTTTAAGCGAATATGAGAAATGTGGTTCTTTCCATGAGATTGTGTTGTCTATTAACACACCCAGGTATTTCACATAGGTTTTCTTTTCTAATATGTGGTAAGGGCCATCGCTGTTACGGATTTTGATTTCAAAATTATTGTTCAATTTCTTTTGAGAAGATTTAATAATCATATAATTAGCTTTTTTAAGGTTTATTGACAGTCTGTTTATGTCACACCATTCTTTTACTTTTAGTAGTTCTAGGTTAATTAAGGTTTCTAAATCCTTAGAATTGGGGCTGCTTGCAAAAATATAGTGTCATCTGCAAAGATTCGAAAGAAGAGTTTTTTGAGGAGTTAGAAATGTCATTTACATATAAAAGGGAAAGCAAGGGACCAAGAGAGCTATCCTGTGGAATGCCGCAAACCTTATTCTGTTTAGAAGATTCAATATCATTCATAGAGATATGTTGCTGTCTGTCATATAACTTCTAAACCATTGTAACACTAAAGTAGTGCTATCGAGGGATCTGGATGTTTTTTCTGATTACCAAGCTGGAATTGATTTGGGCAGGGACTCGATTCCCATGCCGGGATAGCATCTCAAAGAAGCAAGATGTCACACCGAACTTCAAAAATAGCCTTACTCAAATGGTATCATGCTTATCTCAAACAACTAGAAGTGCAAGAAGAAGCCCAAGATCTATTGAACATTTACAATAGACTCTATCCCATGAAAAGACAAAAACAATGCAAAAAGTGTAAAACATATAAACAAATTATCCTCACACAACAAAACCCTTGGTAGCTCAGTCGGCAGAGCATAGGACTTTTAATCCTAGGGTCGCGGGTTCGAGCCCCGTCCGAGGGAGTGCTGTGATGGTATGATGGTCATTAACTTGCGTTGTGGCCGCAATAATCTGGGTTCGATTCGCAGTTACAGCTTTTTTTACAAGTACTATACCATGTATGAAACGATCTCGTTTTTGGAGGAAAGGGCGGTGCATTGAACGTTGCTCACACAAGCATTTGTCACCCACGCGTTACAACTTTTTTGCGGGACCTTCTCCCGCCACGTGGCAAAACACCAAAGGCAACATCCTTTGAAAAGTGACACGATCATACTCTTACCCAGTCGTCGGTTACCCACGAGTCAAAACAACATTTATCATGTCGTTGCAAGTGATTTTCTCTTGGTCGCCAGTGGTTTGTCGCGCTGATCCCATTCCATCTTCTCCCTACCTATTCCAACGTCATGCCATCCCCATGCCAACCATGACGTCCTCATCACGTGATCTTCCCACTCTATTTGATTAAGTGTCCTGCAAAAAAATAACTCTTTCCCGAAAAATCTCTTTCTGCACACATCGTGACAAATACTTCCCGAACCCTCCCCTCCCTAGGGACAACATTAGACCCTCACCCACCTCTCCCTAGGACAATCGTAACGTCATCGTCACGTGATCCCATACTTGGCTTGGGAACCGAGCCTCTGCTTAAATCACTTCTGGCTTGGTAACAAGAAAAAAACCTTCATATCCCTCGATAGCACTACTTAATGGCAGTCCCCTGATCCCATGTGTTTCCATTTTCTGTAAAAGGATTTTGTGATTATCGATATTCAACGCTTTAGCGAAATCAAGAAACGCACCACAAGTGAATAAATTATAGTCAATTGCACTTTTCAAATTATCTGTGATCTCACAAATGCGGAGAGCGTTGAAATTGGTCGATAATTCATACAGTCGGTAATATCACCGCCTTTATCTATACGTACATATATACATACATACTTTATTGATTCATCCCGTAAGGGTTCTTCCGAACGTACTTACGTACTTTTGACGCTTTAATGTAAATCTAAGGATCGATTATATACTTTTGTTAGAAATACAAGTTTGACACATCTAATGGGAGATCCAATGGTTGACTTAACATTTTTGAGAATTCCTATTATGTCGTGTACTTTAAGTTCGTAAATTGGCCTAAATATGAAACTATTTAGGAGTGACCTGTGGATGTATTTAGTAGGATTAGCATTGCTGTTATTGGGTAGTTCAGAAGATAAACTCGGGCCAAGATTAATAAAGTAGCTGTTTATCTGATCACATATACTTTGTTTATCCGTAAAACATTTATTGTTGTATAATAGTTTGGTTATTGTGGGGTTAGTACTCCTTTTCCTGTTAAAAATCATTCCTATTAATTTCCATGTCATTTTTATGTTTTCTTTGTTCAATTCAAATTGAGTGATAAAATATTTTTTTTTAGCCAAGTCTTTTATTTTATTTTATTTATTGTTATATACTTTATAGAGTTTTACTTTTGCTTGGTCAGTGCTGAGAAAATGTGATTTAAATAGCTTTTGCTTTGTTTTAATTGAATGGAGTATGCCATTAGATATCCATGGCTTCTTTTCTTGGAATTTGATAATTTTTTTTTATTGGAGCATGCCTATTCGTTACTTCTTGTAACGTGTTTATTATGTTTTCCATGTTCCTATTAAAAATATCATTAGAATTTGAAATCGTTTGAAAATCGATTGGGACTAAGTCTGTCTCAAAAGACTTGTAAAATTTCTATAATAACGGTCCTGTATATATAACGACAGTTTAGTCGTTATAGTACAAAAAAATGTAAATGGTCTGAAATATCAGCCAGACAAACCCCTGATTTTAGCACTTTTAAGGGGGTATTGGAATGAAGATGGTCTATGATCGAGAGTACTCAATGCTATGGTTTGTAATTTTGGTAGCTTTAGCGATAGTTGGCATGTACCGTAAGTTAAGCAACATATCTAAGTAATCTGATGTTTACTTATCCGTATTGTACTGGAATAAATCAACGTTGATATCTCCTGTAAAATACGCTTCATAGCCTTGATTATTGAGGAATTCTAATGTTTGAACATTGTAAATTTTCCTGAAAGTCTACTCGATCGCTACGTGGATACCTATAGATGCAACCAGCAATAATATGCTTTTGCTTAACTCTTGGCAGTTCTATAAAGCACAGTTCTACACCATCTAAATTTATTTCAAGTTCTGGCCTTTTAATAAATTAAATGTTATCTTTTATATATAGCCCAACACCTCCCGCGTTTGTTCTAGATGCCTTGCTAATAAATTCATAACCGGAAATTGATATATTACACACGCTATTTTCACGTAACTTGGTTTCAGGTATGGCAATTTTACTGGGTATTCCTTTACCGTTAGTAAAATATCGCTAATATGACAATTTCCATGCTAATCAAAATAACCGCGAAATCAAAAATTCAATATACGTACCTTAACAGATGAATATTTTAGAGCTCGAGTCAAAAGATGGTTTAAATAAATAAACAGGATGAGAGTTAAACATTGGGTCAACCTTCTTCCAAATTTTATCGACGAGGGATTGATTTTAGCAAATCTTTTTTGAATTTTTCAAGATCATCAGTGTACGTCCGTGAGTATTCGCCTTGTTTCAAATATATTCGCCCCTGATTAGTCCAAATGAATTTCCAACGAGGGCCTTTCTTGATCTTATTGATAGAACCAAACAGTTGGCGTACAAGATCTTTGCAATAACCCTTATTAAGATTTTTCAGCCGGCTAGCTTTCTTCCCGGCCACTAATTTTCGGTAGGAATAAAATTCATCTTTGACCGCTCTCCTCGTAAACTTTATTATGATCTTGCTTTCGGCTGTCTTGCTAAATCTTGGAATCGGATGAGCAGTCGAAATATCCTCGTCTTCGATTTCTAGATTTTAAATCTTGGCCAACAGCTTTTACGTATACTACCTCGTTGCAAGATGTTTCTTCGGTTGCAAGGTCATCTATTTCATTTACATGTTTGTGGAGCTTTTTTTCACATTGTTTAGTTCTAGCCTGATGTTTTTTACTTCACTTGTAAGAGTTATAACTTTATCGTTTTTTATCTAGATCTGGTTAAGCAGCTAGTCATATTTGCCAGATACATAATCAACGGATTTTTCCAAACCAGAAAACTTATCTTCGAGCAATAATAATTTAGACCGCAGCGGTCTAATTTCTTCCTCAATAATTTTCTTGATATTTCCCAGAGACGCCATACACAAAAATACAAAATACAACAAAACAATACCAACACTATTTTTAAGAAATGCCGAAAATGGCAGAGCTAACATAAATCGCGGCCGTCCGCCATGGTGCATGCACGAGGCAATACATTTTAATGTAGCAACAGCTTACCATAATCAATACACTAATAATAATCATCATCATAGAAAAAGTTATATTTACCAGCTACCGGTGGGCCAATCGCTGTGGTAATGGCAGTTAAGAATAACTCCATACCAAAACCAGCCGCACGTCTTTTGCCATCCAAAGAGCCCAATATCAAAACATTCAACAAAGAAATATACACACCATTACAGGCACCGTACAAAATAACATAACCAATCAGTTGCGAGTAGGTCGTGATCAGTGGCAGCAGAACTGTGGAAAGACCATTGATAAATAATGCGGCCTGGAACAAATATTGTGGCTTGATGCGAGGGATACTGCACAAAATACCACTGAGCGGACGAGCAAGAAAAGTAGAAATACCAAGATAAATGAAAAGTCTTGACGCAGCATCTGCTTCTATGCCGAGTTCTTCTGTATACTTAACCTGTGGAGAAATCAATTGGCTCGTACATAAGATGTGAATGCTATAAACAATTCTGAACTATAAACTCACACAGTAAAATACTAATCTAACACCATCCGTCTTTCATCGATTCGTCCAGCAAACATATATATATATATATATTAACTGTTTCATAAATTCACATTAAAACTTGTCAAAAAGTAGAAATTCAGCGACTTTTCCGTGTCCATTTTTAAATATCGGTACCACTTTAAATCTTTAGCTAGAATGCTAGCTTTGCCGGTAAGCGGTCAAACCGCCCTATTCGAGCGAAGCCTGGGAATTACTTTTTATGTTGTCTCGCGTTTTACTTCCGCTTGCCTAGCGTACGTCTCCAAACGTTTTTTCCTGCCAACTTTTGAAAGAAATCGAATCGTCAATGTAATAAAATTATCGATTTTTGTTTATCTTAATTCATGATCTCTACCCATTAAATTTTTCTCCCTTCAATTTGAATTGCATTTGTTTTTATGAATCATTTTACTTAAAAAACGCGTACAGTAATTCATATCTAAAACGATTTTGACGTCAAGAAACTCAGATACTTTGGGGGTTATCAAAACCTGCGACAAAAGTGTATAAATGGTAAAACTATGGGAGTTTGAGACAGCCATCGTTGTGAAGTTGGATGGTTGAAATTTTTGTTATTTTATGGTCAGTGCATGTGAGTTGAAATGATCTTTGCTAAGATTTCTTACCAAAAAGTTCCAACTCCAACCCAACATGAACAAATGCGTGTAAATTATCTACTATATTTTAAAAATTAAAAACTAGCACTCTTATAATGTTGCATTTCATGCTCTTCTTATCAAAATTACCGGGATTACCAGTTCATCCATACACCTTTCTGCATTCAACTGTTGTCTAATTGGACATATACGATAAGTGGCGATTAAGACAAAAAGCAAATATATAAATTGTGGGCTAAAAGCCAATTACAAATCTACAAAGAAATATATCCAGTTAAGAAGATAATTAAAGTCAATATACACGTTTCATGCCAGAAAGTGAGCTCCAAAAAATTTCACTTAAAAATGTAACTCCAAAGCAATAACAATAAAGTTCAGTTCATATAAAAACTAAACATTGGTAGGATCGCGAGTCTTTTAAAAATCTGTTGCGAAATTAACCCTCATAAGAAATATTTTTGGTATTCGTTAACACATATCGACTTTGTTTTGTTTATATATATCTAACCCCTTTAACCGGAAACTTATCGGAGAAGTTACCAGGTCTCTCTCGAAAAGGGCGGTTTGACGGATGGAATCTGAGTCAGTACCTTCTAGGGCGGTACGTGTGCCTTTCTTCTGTTTCGTTTAAAGCTGCAATCTTCAATAACAGAAAACTTTAAGCGCTACTGCTTTTTTTACTTGCTGGTGCTAAACCAAAAACGTCGAAAGAGTTCACAGTTTCACAGTTGGCGTACAAAATCTGGTAAGGGAATCTGCTCATAACGGTTTTCGATCCAGAGCAAATGTTTTGGCATGGCCAGACAAATGATAGTCGAGAAAAACCTATAAACTTATAAAAAAATGGAAATAGATACCAAGGTAATTCATAGCCGAGGCTAGCAGGTGGGGAGAGGGGAGGAGGGGGGTTGGATCAGGAGAAAGGGGACAGGAGGGAGGAAAGCTTTACAGTAGCATTTTGAGATAAAGAATAAAAATCAATAACTGGAAACTAACAAAGAGGTAGAAATGATGCCAAAATACTTTTTCCATATAAAGCATCTCTCTGCAAGGATAAGCACCAAAGATATACAGTACTTATTTTTTGTTATAATTTTGGTGTTCTCTCAAGATTTCAGAGGACTTGTCCCCCTGATAAAAAAATCCTATATCTATGGCCACAATCTTATTTCAAAAAGCAAAACTAAATCGTCCTAATTACATGAACATGTGGCTTAAAAATGAAGGCTCAAGCAATTAGCTTTTACTTTTTTGATTGATATATACACAGAAAAACAATTTATGATTTAAAATAACCTTTCTAATACAAAAACCATTTTTCATATAACTGGATATTCACCGACTTAGTAACCTGGGCCCAGTTCCTCAAAAATCCGATTAAGTTAATCCTGGATTAAGACAAAATTAAGAGACCCATTTTTTCAAAAGTAAAGCTTTGTGATGCTTACAAAATTCAGACATAGGTTTTACCAATAAAGAAACTTGTTAAATCTGAAATTCTAGTTGAAAGCAAGCTATAGAAGGCTGGAAACAAAAACATGGATTAAAAATTTAATCCTGGGTTAACACTTATCGGGTTTTGAGGAACCGGGCCCTGGTAATCAGATGGACACGACCTCGCCCTAGGCCTTACTTTAGGTGATGGTGGAGTAGAAAATCGATTTTTGCATTGGTTATTGATATCAAATAACACATTTACGCACACAATTATCAAATTTACGTCTTGTCTAAAAACATATGGTGGCACGACATCTATAAAAAAAATAACCGTTATCTCCTGACGGTTTTCGATACAGTTTTCCAATGAAGTTAACTAAGCACTCAAAATGCCGCAAGATTTTGAAAACGCGTTTTTATAAAGAATTGCCCTTTCGAATAAATCACGACTAATATACAACAGGAACTAGCTATAAAAATTATACAAAAGTTGTATGAGCACTGTACACTCATGATCACCTTTAATTCTTTACAGCTCCAAAAATATGTTTTAGATTCTAAAGTTATTTTTCTCTCCTGTTTTAGGAAAAGGGATGTAGAAGATGAAACATGTGCTAAAATCGTTATGAAATAAACACTTGTGCAGCTAAACAATATAGCCAGGGCTCAACGATAAGTCTTACCAGATGGATCTGAGGATTAAACTCGGCTAAAAATGCGACAAATGCTGTGATGGTAACAACGGTGTACATGGGTACCCTCCACACAGAGCAATCTACAAGTTGAACTCTTTTTGTCTTGGTATCTTTCACTTTATTGCTACTATTGGGGCATACTGAAATATATGAAGAAACAGACATGGTTTCATAGGCCAGCTTAATGCAGACTGAAAATACGCAAAATATTTGAGCAATAAGCACATTTTTTCAGGTTTAACCGTTGGGGGAACACGATAAACGCTCTAAGTCACGAGCCAAAGGTGATGCGTTTACTTATAAACCGTTCTCGAGTTCACCAATCATTCCTGTCTAATGTATGTCGTTTATTAATCCATATAAACTGAGTGGATTTATTTCGTTGCATTTATAGAATAAGTTGTAGTTGTATAACTAGCTGTAGTTTAACGGCAAAATAAAATACAGTTATTTCAGTGACCAATAACAGCGCGTGTGCCATTTTGGTTAGTTAATATGTAAACAGCCTGAATACAGATTGAAGTACCTAGAACTTATAAGGTTATCTTCTTTTTCAAGTCTATCAACCATTAACTTGTTCAATTGCCACTTATCCCTTAAAAACATAAAAGTACCAGAAAAATCACTTTGGGATTTCCAACTAATTGTTCGATGTTCAGTTATTAATCTATATTCTATAACTTATAAAATCCTAGCAAGATATGATTTCTTATTTTACAATACTGCAATAAACTTTAAGATGTACAAATATTGGCTCGATCACCTTGAAACGTACAGTATAAAAAATGATACTGAGAACATCTATACTTGTCTTGCCTACTTGTCTTGTAGCTATCTTACACATTTCATAAAATTCCAACTTTTAATCTCAAATGATCTTTACGTAATTAAAAAAAACCTTGAAGCATAAAATTTTAATGTATATTTTACTCAAAATCCTTACCTGTTAGATGTCTGTTAGAAGTACCCAAAGTATCCACTCTGTAGTTTTTCGACTCATTATCCGGAAGGAAACTTTCAACATTTTCGTTGCTTGCTGTCTCTCGTTCTGACGTAGTGTTTTCGTCAAAGGTTAAACTTAACAGCATAACAAAGACCATCAAACTTATCATGATTCGAAAGGTAATTTTCCATCCAACATGCTCTATGACAGCCAACAAACCAGGTCCATACATCAACATGCCTGCTCCGAATCCTCCGGCAACAAAAGTTATGACTAACGACTGCCATCTTATAAAATATTTTGGTGTCACCAACAAGACAGCTGTAAAAACAAAACTATTGCCAACGCCGAAGAGAATACCATGAGTAAAATACAACAGTTCCAGTTGGTTCACAAAGGACGAAACAAGAAGTGATGTGGCACACAGAAAAGCTCCGACTATTGTAACTTTGCGACAACCAAAGCGATCACAGAGAGGACCAGTTACTGGGCCAAGTAGGGCCATTATCGACAAGGTCAGCGAGCCAATCCATGCTAACGTGAGGAAATAAAAAGCTTGAAGGTTTTCTTATATAAATAAAAAATAAACCGACTGTCACTTAATATTTTTATTAATCAAGCCAGCGAGTTTTGATTCAAAGTAGATGCAATGTACATGTTGTAGTTAATTTTTTGTCTCAGTTAATTTTGTTTTTTAACTAGTTAATTATTTTCTAACTAGTTAATTTTTTC